>JAQFYM010000235.1:0-92434 GCA_034694785.1 Agrenia bidenticulata
CAGCTTCAATGTCTTGTAATGGCAAATGTAGTTCTTTTTAGGATGCAAATCTGTTATAAGTTTTGGAGTTTTCCACATTGAGCTACCTATATCCAACTTCTTTGTTAGATTGCTCATGTCACTACTAACCTCTGTTTCATTGACTGTGCGTCTATATGGGCATGGTGGAAATGCATTCAGTTTATCATGCAAGCTTGGATCAGTCACTAAATCTACTTCAAAAAACATGCCTTGATCCCCATCTTCTTCCATTGATTGCACAAACTCTTTAGGATTTCGCTGAACATTCAGCAAGGCTTCTGCCTCAAGCCATTTAAATTTGCCAACAGGTAATTTCTGTGACAAAGCACCTCCATAAAGATTATTTGCATCTACATACATGATATAAGTAGAAGGCTCGTTAGGATCATAGTTAGACATGTACTTATTATTAGCTTCACAGGCTCTCAAGTCCCCTACAGTAGTAAGACCACCACGAATAGCTCTTTCAACCCACAAGAACATTTCAGGATCGGTTATAAGATCTAGCTTGACGCCAGTCTTTTTCAAAGCTGCATCTAAGCTAAACATTGGCAGTGAGAGATAATGAGCGATATCTAATTCGAAATGTTGCATCATGACCTGTCTAAGCCTAACTACAGCATCAGCTAGCAACGTTACATCTGTCTGTACATACAAGTCATGCCATTCTCCCATATTCTTAATGTTAAAGTCCTTCCAGACTTTTTGAGCGTTCTCATACACTGCGGGATCTATATCTTCCTCGGAAAGATCATTGTAAAAGTTTTCGTTGCCAGGAAGCTGCTCTTCATGGAATCGATCAAAACTATTCATGTACGTGTACGGATATGCACCCTTACGCAACAGCAAATCTATCCTTTCATCTCCCCAATGTTCAGTCGCGCTAGATTCTTGCCACATGCCTTTAAAAACCTTCCTTGTAACGTTAAAGTCCCTATCCTTATTCATAGTCCCTACTATTTTCTCTAGAGATTCAGCAAAGAAACAATTGCTATCAACAAAGTTAATAGTTTCGTTAAGTTCAATGCTCATGAACTTTTCAGTGCTCAAGGCAATAAGATTACTGCTTTTGGTGATTTCATCATCTAGTGCCTGCACGATGAATTTGCTATCATAACCCGTTAGATTGTGTATGAAACAGGGGAATTTGGTTCGCAAAGATGCACTCAAGTTACAATTGGAATGTGCCAGACCAATCATCTTGTAAGGAGGGAGATGCGAATGGTGCCTCACGGCATCTAGCTTATTATCTATGCCACTAAACAAACTTTTCTTGCAAAACCAGCATGTCTCTGTAACATCACAGTCTTCTAACTTTGGAAGAGATTTAAATGCCGTTGCCGCATCTTTTTCAAACTCCTTACATTGGGTCTGCATTTCCTTAGCGTGTTCTAATATCTCAATGCAAAATCTCTTGCACACGTCTACATCCTTATGATTTGGATCATCAGGATTCAAACGAAACTTCTTGATGCAGATAGGTTCATTTCTATAATCTAGACAAGCCCATGCATAGCCAGATGGAATGTGCTTATGAGTTTTAAGAGTGCCAGTCTTTGACTGTATAGAGTTTAATGGTGTTATAATGTGAGGTAAAACAGATTCGAAATCAGCAATGTAAATAAAAGGCATTGTTTGAGTTCTGTGATATGATTTAAATTCCATTTTGGAATTAGGAGCAGGAAAATTAGTCTTCTGAAGACCTAGAGCAGCGCAATTACTTATATGGTGTTCAATTTTGCTAGATGCAAAGTACTGGAGACAGTAACGACAAATGTCATGAGCAGCATCTTTTCTTCTAGTCTCTAATAGACTTGCAAGTTTAGTAACGTACACAAAATGATTTGAATCTTCGCGCATTATAAGTAACAGATCAATATTAATTGCTCGTTTTTCTTTGCAATTGTAAAGCGGTACAGCTTTGCTTCGAACTTGTTTTTGTTTTTTCTTTCTTTCCTTACTAGGTGACATATTGATTGATGGACTAGTCTCATCATCCGATTCATCTTCTTCGTCGGTTTCATTAGAACTATCTACTTGAGAACTGATTAAACTATCTGACAGCTTTGAATTCTTTTTAGACTTGTCAACTTTGCCACTAAGTTCCTTATCGTCATCATATCCTATGATTGTCAAACCTATTCTGGGATTATTTTTTTCGAATTTTCTAATCTGATCTAAAGAAAACGGCCATGTAATGCCTGTAAAATCAACCTTTTCAGCTTTGACTCCAATCTGATTGTAATTGCAAGTATAGGTTACTTTATTATTCATATATGATATCTTATTTTCATGAAATTTTGATTTTTGAAAATTTTTGTATCTAAAATTTTTTGTGCATCGCTTTGCAGCGATTGTGTACTTCAACTTTCTATCCATGTATAATTTTCGACGTCTTTCAAAATCATCAAAGTCTTTGCCTGCATACTGAGGTTCAGGATTTTGAATAATCCATTCTTCTAGTTTCTTTATTTGAAGCATCTCAATATTTTGATTTTCGAAATGATTAATAATTGAATGTGCAAAACACATTTTAGAGTCTGCCTTTCCTACTGTATTTATAAAGCATCTATATTTAGATTGCAAATCCTTAGGAAAATCTGATGTCTTCCATTCACCAGAACCACCAGAAAACTGATCCCATTTCGCAATCAACATTTCAAAATTGTCCACGCATTCAAGGACCCATCCAGATCCTAAGCGTGTATATGCTTCTACGTTATCTTTTAACTGGTTTTTAGCGTGTATGATAGCAAAAGGAATCATGTTTGTCTGCTCTACACCAAACAAAAAAGATTGAGGCTCTTCAAATTGATAGGTTTTTACTCCTGTTTGAGGATCTTCGCGAGAATAAACTAAAGAAGGTTGAAATTGAACTTTAAATTGTGATCCTAATTCCAATTCTCCCTCCATTATTTTAACTGCACTTGGTTGCGTGCTAGGCACCAGACAAGCAGGAGCTATATGACTATTATTTTATTTTTGTGGTACAATCTTATGAGGGATTGGCCATGTATATTATGGAGGAGAAATAATATTTCTTATGTGAGAGATTCCATACATATCTCTTATGGAGGGAATTACGATTCTAATTTTACCCTTATTTCTTATGGGGGATTGGCCTTGTATGTTATGGAGGAGAAGCAATGCAGTTTCTTATGCGGGAGATTCCATGCATATCTCTTATGGGGGGGAATGTTGCCATGCATTTTCTTAAGGAAGAAATGGCCATGTATTTCCTTATGGAGCGTCCTACTCTAGTTACAAGCATAGGAGTGTCCCACTCATGTTATTTTAGGTTAGGGAGACCTGGTACCCCCCTTCCTATCTACTCTACCCAAAATCGAATTCACTCATTTCCAAATCCCCATTTCAGACATTGCACAGCCAGTAATTAATAATAAAAATAAATTTACACCCTTAACTAGAAAGAGTCCGTGTACGACCCACTTAAATTACTTACATTCATCATGTAAGGATACCCGGGACTTTTATGAATGGTAGTAGGTGCTGAAGCAAATGTCTCATCTCCTTCCGTTATTTTGTCCACAAACAGAATCATTTCGAAACACGGAGTTTGGGACTTGTTGGCTATTTTTTCAACTAGCGTTTTCAAATTACCCGATCCCACCGGCAATATCACCTAATTTAAAAATAAAATCAACAATATACCCAAACATGAAATTAATTTCATGCTCAGACTTAAAAAGTGTAATCCATTCTGACCTCATCGATATCAATCACAGCCAAGTACTCGTACTTGTACATGTGAGTTAGGAAGCAGTCATTGTAAACGATCGTCTCATACCGCCGTTTCATTCCCTCTTAAAAGAACGGAATCAAAATCTTAAATCGGAATACATTTCTGAAAAACAGTTCAATGAAAATAGTGAAAATACCCTGCCCATTGAATTAGAATCCGGTACAGAAATATTACGCGGAACACCGGGAATGGAGGTGGACTTGAGAGTGACAATCCCAAGCTTCTCGTAATACAAGAGTACCTTGATTAAAACAGTTTGAATTAGTTGGGTGACCCTAGGGGATTTGTAAAGCTCATATTGCCTCATATCCTCCTCCCTTGAAATACCTTTGAAATGTTGGGATGAACAGAAAAGAGGGAAAAGTGTATCCCATCCGCCCCAAGAATTCTTAGCATCTCAATCCACTCAACAATTCGGGATGAAAAGTCTTGATTCGGGTAGCTCAGGGCTTTGACACAAACGCCGAGAGGGGTTTTATTCCCAGGGACTTTGTGATTAATGTGGAGCATGTTATTCCCAATGTCACGTCTCTCCTCAACAAGTGACACGGCATCTGGATATTCTGCCATCCCTTCAAAACTCTGCCAAAGTTGACAACAATTTCAATCCACTTGGACTTAGAATTCTAAATATTTATTGGACAGACTCACCGAAGGTATTGGACAGGAGAGAAGATAAGGATGATATTTACCCGTCGTTCCCCAATCGCTGAACCAAATGTTTTCGATTTGGATAACCTGGACACTTATCATGAACATTTATAGCTCATTACCTTCATCATAATCAATGAATCATTTTCAAATATTTAAATGACCTTGGTGGACAATGGAGCCAAGAGGTTGGGATACCATAAATGGCAGTATTGAGGCTTCCGCATCTTCCCTTCCAAATACTTATCCAAGCTTATCAGGATTCGAACAAGAGCTGGCCTCACCCGTGTGTCAAGATAACCTCCGTATAAATACACATTCTCAGATGATATGTTACTCTGTCGTAATTTTAACACCTTTTCCAAACAAAAAGTTATCATCTTTACCCATAACTTAATTTCAACATCAATTTACCATCCTACCTGCCAGTACGTATTATTCATAAGAATTGTGTCCCTTGAGGGCCGTCGATGAGTCAACAGGATGGAGGAGCTCAATATTCGTTCCTCAGTTCTGTTTCCCTCCTTATTCAACCATTCACTTGCTTCAATATCAAATCAATCAAATAAAAGTTATCCTTTGAAATGATAATTTGAACGTGTGGATATAAATACGGGGGGTTGATGATGGACTTACAAGGGGTAGTATCGGAAGACTTGTAAGGCTCCGAGCGCATTTTAATCCTGCTATTCCTTTGCAACAGATGTGATCCTCCAATGATCAAAATTAATATGGAAAAGTAGCACAAGGCTATAACAATCCGTAAACTTCTCTTCCGTAACAATGGCCGCCTTTGATAATGAGGGACTTGAGGGGACATGGTCAACTCTCACTTTATTATTACCAACGACTAATTCTAAAATTCAAAGGGATTCTTCCCAGCTTCAAAAGTTTTGAGGGTTGAGAGTTTGAGTGTCAACTGTGAAGCCAGTCTTCTTACCCGACCTTCCCGAGGTTGTTGACATTAAGAGGTCATTGAACCTTTGGAGATTATAAAAGTTTTTGTTGGTAAACTTTGAATGGAATAAAGGAGCAAGTGGAGGTTCATGTCAAAGATTTACCTTAAACAACCCCTTATGAAACCCTTTGGCTATTCTAATGAATTTAAGATCCTTAATTTCATAACCCACTTTCGGGGGATTACAGCCAAACTTTAAGCTCATAAAAGCTTAAAGATTAAATTAAGATCCCATTTTACACAAGAAATGCAAACTTTGAATAAAAAATTATTCCATTACAACTTGCTATACTCCTTCGAAGATCCAAGGCTACATTTTACGGGTTTCCAAACTAATAAAACTTTAGAAATCCCTTATCTATCTAAAATCAGGAGAAATGACACATTCTCAGCGTTTCTCACAAGCTCCTCTCTTTTCAAAAATCCCAAAGAGCTTTTACTTGTTCCAGCATTTGAAATTAAAAGGCCTTGCTAGTTCCTACAATTTCATAGATTCACTCAATTCTAAAATATATTCAATGTTGGACGTAGCTCATGTTAATCTGATATGTTCCACCGGAGTCAATTTATTATCCCACCGTCCTCTAATTTATCAATGCAAGTGTACAACTACAAATACATACATTTAAAAGAGCCTTTGAGACAGTTGATGTTGAAAAAGTGTAGCAGGTGAGTTTGAGAGTTGAGACTAGGCCAATAAAAAATGGTGAAGCCACACGGAGCTCAAAAGTAGAGGGAGATGATGGATGGAGGTGTTAGAAAAGTATTGTTAACAGTCGGTATGGACAACTCTTATTCCCACACTTGGATAAATCATCTTAACATCATCCCTTAAACTCGTCCCTTTGGAAAATATATACCCACGACCCACTACGACATTACTAATACCAACTGCTTCCGACAACACAACCCTTTAGAACATCAACCTCTCCTAACATCAACTACAATTTTGTTAACATGACACACATTTTCATGTACTTTGAAACTTTTGAATAAAGAAGACAGATTTCTAATTCCTAGGGAGTGAGATGAATGGCCGCCTTCTCTTTGTCACAAGATTCAAGATCCGAAAGATGATTTTAAAAAAAAGCTATCATTGTTGTTCCATCCCTTTGTTAAGTAAAGTATTGTTGTCTTATCTACTCTAAGGCGTGTATGACATGTCACAATCTTATTTCAAGATTTATATCTACATGAGCAAAAGCCAGGGATAACGTTGGTCGGGGTCGGGATCACTTTTATATCCATAACCATTTTTATACAACTACAGAAACAATGTGGTACGTTAAACAAATAACGATTGACGCATTCACAGAATTATTGATAAACTCAAGCGTATGGATTTAAAGTCTACTAATAATATATCTATCGTTTAGTTTTATACCATAAATGTATAGATCTGGTGTGAAGGTGCCTGACATCAACTAAAACGAAGAGTTAATTTTTAGGTAAGTTTCTTATATGCTTAGCCAGATGGATGATAGAATCTTTAGTGAAACTCCTCCGGCTTGTTTAAAATGATGGAGCCATGAGAGAAGACTGGATTTCTAACGATGTTGACTGTTGGTGGATGTGATCCCCTCTTGTTCTCATTTCTATAAAATGTCCACTCTAGAGAATCCCCTATTTATAAAGATATATAAAACAATGGGGAGTCTGAATGACCATCATTTCAAATCCCACATACTCTTCCTACCAAGAAACCCATTCCAACTGACCACCACTAAAGATTTATATTCACTTCATCTCTCCTCTATTGATTCATCTCAAAAATCCATTTCATTCTCTTACCAACCCCCAATCCGCCCTTCCCCCATCAATGTCATAAGTCACAGGGCCCCCCACACAAAAGTTGACATCAGCTTAACTTATTTCTGTGTAATTTTATTTATATTTATTCCGCTAGAAGGTCAAAAGGTCTTAATGAGCTACTGACCTTTGAAATCGGTCGAGTCAGCCAACCACCCAGGCATAAATCCTCCTCCTCTCTACTATTTTTAAACATGATCAAAAGATCAATAGAAATCCTTTTCTACAACTCGACTTTAGATTCCTAACCTTCCTACAGATTCTAAAAGTGATGACTTGTGGAGTTTGGATCCGAACGAATTCCGAAGAATCTGACTTGAACATGAAAATGGATTGGATAAATGACATGACATGATTGAAGAGAGGAGATGGACATGACAAAATTCTCCTTCACTCTTGTATAATAAATAATGATAATAATATCTCATATCTATGAGAAAGTATGGAAGACGGGCAGGGGACGTTGAATAAATTTATTATTCTCATCCCCAAGAATATAGAAAAAAAACGGTTGGATTTCCACATGGACTTTTCCTCCGGGTTACAAACTCTAAAAAAAAGTCCCAATAATCTGATGATGATGAACGAGAGAGAGGACAATGGGTTGACAAAGGCTTAGATAATATACAAGCTTATACAATCTACTCTCTCCAACCATGTTCAACAAGGAGAAGGGTTATTTTTATATATCCATCTATAAATAGTAATAAATAAAAGTAGGATGATGGTACTCGTCTAAATATCCGCATCCACAAGATGATGTCTGGAGTTGGTTGTGTTTCCAATGTCTGATGTCTCAGTGTGCTCATACATATTGATCTGTGAAAAGCCGATGGAGCATGGAGAATCCAGAGATTTTAAAATATATTCTTAACCCTTCTTCTTGTCACTTTATTCTTCCTAACCATGGGCCCAACTCTTTATGGAGAGTCATGGCTTTTACACACTCCACACATCTCTCCTTTTATACATTGGAAACAATATCATTTGAAACGAACATATATAATCAGACACAAATATGCAATGGACCAGTCCAAAGAAATCCAAACCTCTCCTCAAAACTTTTCATTTCCACAACTCAACTCAAAAGTTAAAACTTCCACAGGCTCAGCTTCTCATTTCAAATACTCAATCGTAAATTAAACTTTAAATTAATGCTACTATCTTACTAGATTAAGTCTCTAGTTCTGTTCCATTGCAGGAGTAAAGAAGCTTAAAGGAATAGCTAAAGTTCAATGCTACCTTTAAGTCTATCCATCAATTTGAGAGAGTCTGGTATTGGACATAAATGTGGGTGATTGAGAAGCTCGTGAGATTTGTTGACATACATAAATAGTTGACAGCTTTTGTGGATGTTGGATGAGTGATGGGAATCATCAAACTTTTGACATTTGCTAACATGATGATTTACAATATATTGTTCGAAGGGTATCTCAAACCCTTCCCTATTCCATCTCAACTATGAACAAGGAGTTTTAGGCCACAATCCACAATCTTAAACTCCTCTTCATCATCCAAGTAAACACAAATATTTACTCTCAACATGTCCCATTAGAAACGGTTTTGTACTCGTAATCACTCAATTTAGCCAGATTTATCAAGATATAATTTATTAGTAACCCATACCACCACTTGATTATAGAAAACAGCTTATGAAACGTCTCTATCTTTTAAAGAATCTATTCTTCCAAAGCATTCCAAGGACGACGAACAAGAAGACGGAGTCAATAGTGAGCGTGGTGTAGTAATAGTCCGTGGTAACATGTCCCTTAATCCCCCCGGCCATGGGGATAGCAAAGCACAACACCAACACCACCGTCACTATCGAATTCGTGTAGAGCCATATGCTCTTCATGTCCTCCTACACGAGAAACACATGAGATATATTAAACCACCCTCAGTTGAAACAACTCTTTACTCATATTCGAATAATTAAACTTGAATGAATTGAACCTTGAAGAAGAGAAATGCAGATGAGACGGTTTGAGCAAATCCAGCCACCATGGCCGTTGCACCACATCCAACAATCTTGTCCCCTGCAGAAGACCCCGTCAACCTCCCAAAGTCATTGATCACTAAGCTACAACTGATTATCACAGATATCCCCAAGATCTACACATCAAAATCAATTTTATCTTATGACCTTACTATCTTATAAAAGTTATAATAATGAATCGTGAAACATACGCAGAATAGAATCGCCACCGGCACAGAATCCCTTGACAGAAGCCCCAGGACGAGGAATAAAAGGATCCAATTGATAGCCACCACTGCCAAAAAGGCATCGCACAGGGACGTCCCTGTCTTAAACTCCGAGTTGGCTAATAGGACGGAGAAGCAGATAATGAAGAGAAGGATCACACCCACTTGAATGTAGATCCACGTCTGCTTCGTCGAATTCTAAAACATGATCAGGTATCGTTTTAACTTGGAGACTTTAATTGTTTTTGAACTATTTTGAAAATACCTTTGCATAGAGAATTATAGAAGAGACAGCCTGAGCAGCCGCCCCCGCAATCACCGCACCCGCACACCAGATCACCCCGTTTGATATTGACCAGCCATGTCTGTCAATCCATTGGGAAATGTAGAGACTGGCCACAATCATCGTCCCTATCCCAGCAACCTTATTTATTCGTAAAAAAAATTAATTGATTTTAATTTTAATTTTGAATGTACAAAAAAGTATAAAATAGCACAAAGTTACCGTGAAGAATGTTGCTATTTGGGAAAGAGTTATATTGATTGATATCCCTCCCACCATTTTAAACTCTTTCCAAATAATAATTCAAAACAATCTTTGCCCTTATAATAATAAAGGTAAATAAAATAAAATGTTATTAGTAAAGGATGAGTTAATGAGATCTGAGGTGAGTATGCGACGCATATAAACTATCAACTTGGGAATGCACATTGTTCAAATGGCAGGATGATATAAAAAACGTCATTGGCAATTCCATGATAAAAAATAGGATTTCCAGTAGGTGCATGAAGAGGGATTACAAAATCAGGTTTGACGGGTTTGTATGGAAATGTATTAGTCCCAACTCTTGGGTTATATATAAAAGCACAGTTGTTTACCTTATGACCGACCACCTCTGCTTTATCTCATTTACACATTTCCATAAATAAAAACATCACTACACAAAGTTATATATAGATGCAAATTAGTGGCAACCTCGTGCTTAAAAATCATTATCAAAACACGGCCAAGTTCAAACACATTCAAAAATCTTATCAATATTTTCACACTATGTCTCTCTCTTTTTTTTAATCCAACTGATCGTCTCTCTCCAATTTCCCCAAATTAATCTCTAAAAATCAAACTAAAAAAGCGAACAAAAGAGATGGAAATCCGATTTTCCTAATCACATCCATCAACTCTTTAATCTCTTGCTCATTCTCACCAAAGTGCTCAAAAAATCCTCACAAAGTCCCCCCTTACTCAATCCACACAAGCTCATAATATAATCCCTCCTTATACATATTTTAAACATACTCACATCTTTTTTTAACTCAAGCCTAGAGTTTTTTCCCCATCCCCTTGGAATAATTGGTAATTTGAGTTGATACATATAATTACTCTGGAGAGTATAATTTGAAAGGGATGAAAGTGAGCCCCCACTACTATTATCCATCCCCATTATTCCCTATCACATTATCCCTACACATCACACACTTTAACACTACATTCCTTTTCAAACTCATGAATTATGATTATCAGCCTTTTTTTATCCCTTCAAAAGCGTAAGGAAATAGAATGAGCTTTTTTTATACAAATATTCGTCTTCACATGATTTTATAGAGTGGACATAAAGGGGAATGAATTGGCATAAAATCTCATAATTACTCACGCCCGCTTCCTACCTTTTAAAAAAAAACTATAAATACATACCGTTTTTTTTATCACCGCATTTGTAATAGTCCCCTTTCTCCTTTCAGAAGAGTTGCCGGAGAGACTTTTGATTATCACAAGATATTTAGATTCTTTTTAACATTCAAATAAGCTTCTCAGATTAAATCTTGACATTCCCACAGGTTTCCATTTTTTTCTTTTCAAAATCGACATTGTCTTCTAGACTGGAGACAATGCCTAGGGATTTGGAACTACTTTTCAGCTATTGATTCAAGTAATTTGCATTCTATGTTTATTGTTGAATCATGTAGGAACTTAGCTAGTGAATTATGAATGATCATGACACTCATTCCGCCTCATTGTTCCCTATAATTTAAGCGGGTCACGTTCATCTCCTCCGGCCCATTTACAAGCCCAAAACTTTACAGCCAATTACTCGATAAATTATCAGCTCCACCACGGAGCCTGGAAAAACGTAGCCCGTGTCACTTTTAGTGCTAAATAGGAGCAAGGGAACATTATTCAAAAGTTGCTTATATTTCTTATCTATTTTATGTTTATAATTCCTCAAGCCCGTAACGGCCATAACAATATTTCACTATACTGGACAACCCAATGACTACTAAAAAGTTGTGCATGTGAATTCTCAAGTGGCCCGAAGTCTACGCTCTCTATTTTTATTTATCTAATAATCTAAAAGCTTTCAATCTCCTCGCTCCCAAGCCCAAAGTCCAAAAACTTGTCCCTCTACGCACAAATCTCTTTTTGTAATAAAAGTGGATTGGGAAGGGAGGTAAAGTTCCAGGGCGTTATTGGCCATTGAACAGGATGACATATAAAAGGGTAATTAATATTTTATAATTGAAAGGATGTATAAAGCGTGGCCGTTTGAACTTAGGCCAGGGGATGAGTAGAAGGTCTAATTGGGTCAACTGGGCCAACTGTGTATCCAGAATTCATTGTAGATTTTGAAGCCCGTGCTACTCATCTGTGTAGTGAAAAGTCAAAGGGAAGTGAGACATAAGTTGAACTTTTAGTTGATGATAATATATTGAGGAGGGTCCCGAGGGAGATGATGAGATTTCAACCCACTGAGCACTATCCACCGGGGCATCAGCAAAATTCGAATCGACAACGGACTACTCTTCACAACAACTCCTCCAAACCATCCACAAAGGAGCTGGAGTTTGATGAGACAGAAATGAGGTTACCATCCACCAATCTCATTCCACCTCATACACATTTCAAAATCTCTAGATTGAAAGAGATATTTAGTTCCCCAGATCCACACCAGCTATCCAGAAACTCAAAAGTCGTCAGAGATGACTTGGATCACTTGGGTGAGTGAGATTTGTGAGGAGATTGTATCCCACACCGCATCTCTCATCTCTCCTCATCTTGTACATAATTTAAAAGAGATTTCTTTTCTACCCAAACCCGCTTTTCAATATTCCATTGATGGAAGCTGAGAGAGATGAAAAGGAATTGGGGAGAGAATTCGGGTGGAGATGAAGGCAACTACTAACTCTACCTTTTCAATTCATCCCATTACAAACAAAGTTTATAACTTGAATAGCATTGGAGATTTTTAAATTCCTATTTCAGTAGGGAAGGCTTCACTAGATCCATTCCTCATGAGATAATTATCCTAGAAAGAAGCACTTGAAATTTGACAAATAGTCTCAACCCGATACTCTTACTAGATCTCTGTCTACTCTAATCAAAATCAAAGTATTCATCCTCAGAGTTAAAAATATTCAATAAAACTCACACATTCTCCAGTCCTCGTCACAATCTCAAAAAAGTCCTCCAAATTCTACTCTATAATATTGTTAACATGTCCGTGTGTCTGTCCGTTTCACTACTCCTCCATAACTATAAGACCGATTTTAAAACTGAATAGCTCGTTCACTTTATAAGCTCATGGAAGTCAGAGTCATAATTAAGATACTGTCCAAAAATGTGACCCTTGACCTTCAAAAAAGGTCAGACGCTGTTTTTAATTTTAAATTAGCTAAGTAGCTCATTCCATTTCTTACTCCGAGTAAGCCAAAGTTACGATCATAATGCTGTAAAAAATGTTAAATTCAAAAAAGTCAAAATGCTGTTTTCTTTAAATTTAAAATGCATGTATTTATAACTAGGAAAGAAGCCCGCCTGAGACCGGCTCACGGCTCACGGTCTCGAAAAAACACTTTCTAAACACTTTGTTTGACCGTTTGTAGAAAGTATTTTTTGGAGACGGTGAGTCGTGACCCGTCCTTGAACGGGCTTCTTTCCTAGTCCTCAACAAAGCTATAAAAATCCGGTCCCCCCTCTCCTCTGTCCCTGAAGAAGGGCCTTAAAAATGTGAAGAGACCTCTGGAATGTCTAAGAAGGAGAAGAAGTGAGCCGTGCTTGCAATATCTTTCCATACCCTTTTTACTTTCTCTTCCGAGATTGTGGAAAGGGAATGGGATGGGATTTTGTGGTAGTCGATCTCTTATTACATATGGATGGCCAAGGATCTCAGAGGAGATGATATCCATCCTCTCCCCTCCATAGGCGTAACTACCACACACACTCACAAACTTCCAACACTATAAGTTGGGGGTTATGATAGATGATAATTTCTATATTCTTCTAGTCAAGTACGCCGATGTGAATGAGTGTAGCTTTTGGCGTGTGCCACTCTGTGTGCTTAAGACTGAATGTGAGGGTGACAGAGTCGATTGGATTTTTCCTATGATTTTTATTCCACGAGAAGGAGTTTGATTTGAAAAGTGAGTCAGTGTCATTTCTTATTCCTTTTCTTTACACTTAACTTCCTTATGAGAGTTATGCTACTTTTTTACGCTCCAAGTCCCTTTCCATAATATATTATCAAATCCCCTGGATATGACAATCAGTCATAAAGCCACTAGTATGCAGAGAGAGACTTACGGTTATCTTTTCTACTACACCTTCACTTTAGTTTTTCAATCCTCTTCTCTACGGCAAGGGAAATTACCTTGGGCTGACTTGGGTCACATTCAAAGATTCTTTTGAAAAAAACGCAGAGATTGTCGTACGTGTGTGTGTCTCCATACCTTCCTTAAAACTTTCCCACACTTTCCCTATCAATTTACCAAGAGATATAGCCGACAAGTTAGCGGAACCTTTACATTTTTATGCCATTGTTTCAACTTTTAAAATCTTAATTAAATATCCTACACTGCCTGCTTTATACTTTCTCTCTTCTCGTTACATTCGTCACTTCCCTCATCTTACTCTTGTTATAAACAAATAGAAGTAATTTAACATGAGTAGGATATCCCAAAGAGAAAGTAAAAGGAACGATGTCAACCGAGCTTAGCTATAGAGATCCATTAATCCAATTCACAGTTGAACAAGGCAGCAGCTTTTAAATCAAAGTGATACTAAAATTCCTTTGATTTTTAAAATTCAACTTTGCACACCTAGAACAATAAAACAAGAGTACCCTTTCCCAGCATAAAGAACAAAAGCAGAGTCCAACAATTTAAATAAAATCTACCAGAAAACAAGAAAAAAGTGACATCACAATATGAGTAACAGTTTGAGTTTTCTATTCTGGAGTAGAATTGATGATCCCCTTTAAAAGATGTGGGAATTGGAGATAACCACACGGAAGGAGTTTGTCTAATCTCAATCTCTCCAATTCCTCTCCACTTGCTCCTTTATTATTAAAAAATAGCTTCTGAAACGCCCCTTCATCTCCACTTTCCACTATTTAAACTTCCTTTACAATCCCCTCAAGTAGCCCAAGAGATAGAGAAAAGTGTTGAGGGACTCAGCTCCTAGGCATCTCCAAAGAAAAGACAACAAGAGCCCTTTCCTCACAACATTCTCACTAGACAAAAGAGTAGGAGACTCTTCTCCGAATCTTTAAAATCCAGGACAAGGGAAAGAATTCATATCCATATGAATATGTTGGACGTGAATATATTTTCTATAACGGCAATGTCGGATATCTAGATTTGGGAGAAGCTCGTCCTGCACAGTTTCAAATATTCGGCTCGGCGGAGAGAAGTTGAGGAAAAATTGTGAAATAAACTACCCGGTATTTCATGTACGAGACAGAGTAGAGAATATTAAGATAAGAGAGAGATTCTTGAGGCGTTTGAGATTCCCTTGGGCAATCCTAAGGGGGGGGCATAAAAAGGCCGGCTCCTTTTTCTACTCTCACAATTCCATACGAATATCTTTCAACTATGAGGACAAACAGAGTGTTTACAACAACAGTCAACAATAGACAACTTATCTCTTTTATACGGGTTGCCAAAAAACACAGTTTCAAAAGAACACGTAAACTCGAGCAAAAAAGTTGGGTGCCCTCTTAATGAAGATCCCTAATAAGGATTCTTAGTTCCAACTTGGCATAATGTGTCCTTTTAAGGTGGAATGCAAATCATATCTCCTCTCATCAACATGACCTCCATAGGTCAATCAATATGAAATCAACATTTTTATTATCGAATTTAAGGACGAGGAATATCTCATGAATCTTAAGCAATAAAAAAGAAGATTGCCTAAATGATTTGTAAATTAAACATTTAAAATTCTCAAACTCTAATTTCCCTAACCTCCCCCCGAGGCACCCTAAATCATTTATCATATTTTTGCATAAAAGGGAAAACGTTAAACAGGGTGAACGGATTAGCCTGAAGGTGTCTGGTCGTACTGGCAAAATCTGCGGAACGCTTTGTAAAAATACACTCCTTAAAAGGGAATGAGAGGAATGTATAGAAAGGTTTGGATGAGTTTTAGGAATATCTATAAATCCAACTAACTAGCCCAAATTCAATGTCACCTTCAAAGTCCTAAGTCCAACATTGGGATGAAAGAATTAAATGAATCAAAGAAAGAAGGGGAAAGTGATGAATAAAATAAATGAGGAGACCAACTCCCTTATCTTTTAAGATCAAAAGTTACAGCACACTTTTTAGCCCTTTCCACAATTTAATTATCTCTTCCCAACTCACAGGTTAAGTTGGATTAATTTTTGAATATATTTAAATAGCTAACGAGCTTAATTATTTCAAACATCTCATCACCATCAACTCCAATATCTGTACAATCTCCAAATGATTTAATAGCGAGTTTGTGATAGAGTGAAAAACTATTTCCATCCTCACTACAAACATAATTTTTAAACATGTTTTAAAGAAACATATGAAAGTTATAACACGAGCTCAGCTTGCCTTTAATTTTTAATTTCTTATCCATTTATAATATAAATCAGTGATAGTCCAAACCAAACATTACTGTATCGCAACCTCTCTAATATCGACATGACTTCCTTCTCCTTTTAAGCTAATTAACACCATAAACGAACTTTGTAAAATAATAATTCAAAATCCCGTGGCTCAATAGTTAATTTTTCCATGTTCAAACAAGGGAAAGTATTAATCAGCTAAAACTCCTCATACAATCTCACCCCTTGCCAATTTGCAAACTTTTTGAGGGATGAGAGGAGTGTGAATATAAAGTTTTGATTGTAATGAATGTTCAATGGATAGAATCCATGGCGTCTCCAATTGATTTCCACCCAATTCGTTCCACTCAATCAAATCAATCACCAGGAATCAAAAGTTGAGTGTGGCCAATCTCTTGAAATTGAGCTCCAAGACATCACAAGCAGAAATAAATCAAAAGCACACACTATCACTACTAAGAATAGCTACATTAAATATCCCCTTATCCCCTATTTCAACACTATTTGCTCATTTTAATAACTTTAATCCATCGGTATTTACAATAATGCTAAAAAATAAAAACACTTGAACGGAAAAAGAGTCAAACTGCCAAAATCCTATTGTAGAGTAAGTAATGTATGAATTATAAATAGGAATGATAAGGGCTAATGAGAAACAGGTTGGGTCTCCATCCTGGGATTGAAGATTCAAGTTGGTAGAGGGTCTCTGTATTTTTTCTTCTTCATTGCTGTTCGTCTGGAGAAGAGGAAGGGACCCCCATAAGTTTCAATTACGAGTAAGGAAATCAGCATAAATCCCCCCTTGTCTTTCCGAAATTCCATCTCTCTCTTTCCTCTCTCCTCCACTCTTGGGCTAAAACAACAAAGGCCCTTAGACTAGAAATCTCAACCTCCCAAAAACCTCCTAGAAACTATCAACCTCTGCATGCACACAAGTTGAATGTAAAAGTACTCTTGGATTTATTAAGCCAACGGCTGAGTGTGGCATTCTCATCTATCCCAATCTCTCTTTTAACTAGTCTGGAAAAATACAGAGTTGGCTATACTAAGCGGGAGATACCCGGATTCGGACTTTCTAGCTCCCCCGCAACCTTCATTTAACAATCTCGGGGCTTTTATTGATCAATTTATTTGCATTTCTTCAACTATTTATCTCCGTCAAGGGCCTAAGGACCTAATTCACTCCCTCCACCTACAACATCACACACTAGTCTGTAAATATAATTGACCTCCATCCAAGAGGTCACTCACATCCTTACGTCCATCTCAACAGTCACCCTCACCAACGACTCTACTTTCATTTCCTTACCCTTCACAACTAGACCCAAAAAATAACGATATGCTCGTGCTCGTAATGCAAAAGAAAAAGCTCTTTGAAAATTCCCCATTTTCTTGGGGCAGTCGTGAGAAAAGATCTATTCGGTTTTTTAGAACCGTTTAGAGTTTTGAAATGAAAAAAGAGATTACATGTATAATTTAGTGTGTAGCTTTGGCTGTAGTGAAGATAAAAAAAATGGCACGTGCTCCTTCCGAGGATTGCGTGTCAAGTTGTAAAATATTTGTTAAAATGAAATCTCATGTGTTGTATGTGCGAGTGTTGTTAGCAAATCCTTTTCTGCCTCAACTATTTTCACTACGTAGCCATAACAAGGATCATCTTATAGAAACGAGTCTTTTTCATCTTACTTCTTAAATTGAAATCCTAACACAAGAAAAACATTTCTCTTACATTTTACAAGTGTTAGAGTTGCAGATAAACCTAATCTTCTCTTTCTTTCTAATAACCTCTGCCCAGAACGAGAAATAACATTTTTTTCCCATAAATATTTTAGTTCACAGAGACATACAAGAGCAGACCGAAAAGAGTTCGCAATCAACGAAACTCAGAAATGTGATGACTATGAGGAAAATCCAAACTCCCCAACAAATCTTAGCATAGGATACAAAATCTGCCTAAGCTCAAAAGTAGTTAGCCTTTAAACTTCCAACCTGGCACAATGCGTCAGTTGTGCTTTTTATTATATTACACAAAAGTTGAGTCCACACAACCGTCTTTCAAACTGTTGGCATCCACACACCATTCCCTTGGAGATTCAGATATTCTCCAGCTCAAAGGAGAGAAGATAAAAAGTTATAAGAAATCCATCTCTTTGATATAAGAAAGAGGATGGTGGAAAAATCGGGTATGGAAAGTCACCTCCTCCCAGTGTTTTGAATAGGATGGGCTGTAGATTAAATAAATCCGAGAGTTGGGAAGATATAAAAGGCTTCATGAATTGGAACGTTGGATCTAAGTACCCACCACCACCTCCTCTCTGCCTTGTCACAAGAATTTTGAATATAAAAATGCATTTATAAGGGATATGTAATAGGAGTAGCCAAGTGCTTCCAGTCCACTAGACCCTTCCAAGTCCTCCAGAGCCAATAAACTTTGAAAGATTTGGATGCGGAGTGTTGTGCTTGAAATAGATAGGCTCACTTTCCTTCCTTGGCCTGTGTATATAATATTAGGTGCAGTCTGTGTAGACTGTGTGGAGGGATATTGGATATAAATTTCATGATCTTCTCACATTTCTGATCTCCGCAAAGGGGAAAGTACTTACTTTGCCATTCAATAATCTTGAACCGGTCCATAGGGACTTTGGATATTAGACAGAGAAAATACGACTATCCATTTTATACAAAGGGATAGCAAAATATGAGCTGAGGATTTTGTGATTTACACATCATATTTCCTCTTGACATCCTCTTTTATTGTTTCCCACCCGAAACTATAGACTTGATTTCCTATCACCTTTTATGACTTTGTCCCAATGATAAACGGGACTATATTAGAAATGTACTTGCATTCTTCAACCAATCTTTACAGAGTCTTTGTACTCTTCAAAGTCACATTCTAGCTCTAATTCGGCCACAGCTTCAATCAAAACTTCAGCTAGAGCTCCTCCTATTTTCAAAACTTGTACAAGAACTTTAGAGATCCCATTTGAAGGATCATCTTCCATGTCTAATTGTCGATACAGCTTAGAGGCTATATTATTGAATACTTATTCAATTAGAAGGAGCAACTAAGCCTTATTAGTTTAATAAAGATGGATCTCATTGGATTAGGATTGGAAAACTTTGCAAAAGAAAGTATACATCCCACTTATTAGCTACAAGCCATCGGTGTGCCCGCTATAACGGGCATCGCCGACAAAAAAGGGCATCGCAGAGACGTCATCGTGGGGCACTGGGAAACTTTATCATAGAAAGCATGCGCAGGGAGCGGTAGATTCAACTGGTAACAGAAATACACACACACACACAGATCCTTGGTGGATTCTGGTTTAGATAGTTCTTTCACATTATTAATTGTCACAGTTAATAAGTCATGTGATTAATTATAACTTGCATAAGATTTGGCTAATACTAACTGACTAAACAGGGTGGTGTCATTAAGTTAACTGCTGACACAATTTCTAAAATCCTTAGTTAGTAGCAAAATCATATTCAATAGTGACCTGATTTAAAGTTCTAAGGGATTGTAGAGCTGGAGTGAGAGGCGTAGCTGTTGTAGCTGGTAGGAGGATGGAAATACCCGAAGGGGCTCGTCTCCCTTAAACAATGTGTAGAATTAGCATAATCCCCAGAGATGCTACCTGGGCCCAATGCGGAATATAAATCTTTATCCTCCTCAGTATTCATCCCCAAAGCAATGGCATACATTTATTCATACATAAACTATTCAAATTATATTTATACCTTAAATCCAAGTCCTCCTCCTACTACCCCTCGTGGCACACATCCATGCATAAATAACCCAACCCGGACATAAACATATCCCCACTAACTATTCCCCATCTCAACTCTCCGACATACCAGCCCCCCAACTTCCAAGACATTAAATAAACAAATTGTGTAGGCCTTTTATCATATCATATACGCACATTTCAAAATTACAATTCATATTAAACACAAAATTCCTAAGCGCCCCCTCCGACTACGTGAGGACTGTGAGGAGTAAAGCTGGAGCTGGTAGCTGTAGGGAGGTTGCGCTACAGTGAGTTTTAGCTTCTGATTGTGACTCTACCAATGTTAAGAGTATTTTTAGTCACAATCAGAATCCAAAACTCACTGTAGCACAACCTCTCTTTTGCTGGTGATTTAAACTCTGTTTCTCTCCAGCTACTTGCTATTCCAAGAGAAACATCTCTTCCCTCACAATATGAAAAGGATAGGAAAAAAGTTAAAGGATTCCTCCTCATGTTTCATGTAAAATAGGCGACCCATTGTTTCTCACCTCTTGTACGAATGTGTTGGTAACTAGAGCTCCAGAGCCACCAACTAAAACTAATAACTTACTCACCCTTAAACTACGGGATTCCATTTTTATTCCAGCCCCAGCTAAAAGAGAATAACACTATCATGTACGAGCCACCCCTACTGATTTAGTTTCTTAAAACTAGGGCGAAGAAGACAAAGCTCTGTGTGTAGTCACTGGATCCTTGGTGGATATCGGAAATGTTAACCACGTAGGAGAGCCTGGGGCGTGCAGGAGATAATAATCACCTTTTTGATTCTAGTCAAGGGCTTATCTGGGAACTCTTGTGGCTTTTTATTAAACTCTACCGAACTACAGCCTTAAACACCTTGACTTTTCACCCTCAAACTAATAGCCTCCACTGACAAATCTAAGCCAGCTAAGGAATGAAGACCATCCACTTTTATTACTCCAGTCCACCTCTGGATGATAAGCCTGTGACCTTTACCCCCACCTTCCACCCAAATCAGCGCACAAGAATACGGGTATAACTTAGTATAAAATAAGGAGTTTGTGCTACTGGGATTTTTGGCTTCTGATTGTGACTAGTAATGACCTGAACCGTCCTTAGTCACAAGATCAAGAAATTACTCATTCTCTTACCTGCTCATCTTTTCAAATCGGTCACGGACTTTGCGTCCAATTAGCTGCTTCTTGGAAGGACCGTCTTTTTGTCGTCTCCGGTCAAATTCCCCAAAAGTGGTAACTGCTGCAAGATTAAACTGGATAAAACATCTTTGAATAAATACTAATTGATTTTTATAAAAGATACGTTGATTAGGACATTTTGAGTAGGGTCATGTACTTCCAAGGCAATTTTGACTGAATAAATACAATAGAATACAACGGTATTGTAAAACTTGCAGAGAGACTGTAAATAGGACATAGCCAGTCTCATCTTAAAAATTACTCTAATTAATACTAAACATCTATTCCAATTTTGGGATGAATACATTTTGAATAATTTAATGTCAGATATTTATAATTTTAGATAAAAAACTTTTGGCCACTTTGAATATTCATATTTGGGAAGACTTGTAATTGTAATCTCTTTTTTAATTTAAAAAAAGATTGAATTGAAAGTGAAATTTCCCGAAATTTCCGAAAGGTGTGGAAGGAATGTAGGAATAGAGAAGAGTTGGGAGTTAAGGTGGTGAGACGGGCCCCAAGACTTCAGTTCCTCCTCGATCACCGACCAGAGTGCATCGTCTCCACCAAAACCTCCACAACTTTATCCTCCAATTTTATCCCAATTCTTCCCAAAACGTTCTCTAACAATTAAAGTGATTACTTAACATGATTAAGTGTGTGTCAGCAGTGTTTCTATACTCTACATCTTCAGCGGAGAAGATGAATTTGAATTTCATTGGAAATTAGGAAAATCCGGTGCTTCCGACTCAAAAGTAGCTCCTCATATTTGAACTTTTTGAAGCTACTTGTGTGACTTGTGCTTATCCTCTTGTACTTTATTACCTGCGGACAAGTCCCTTGTATGAATCATATCCTGGGTAAGTGTTCAACCTCTTTTACATGATAACAAGTTTCTCGAACATCATATTATTTTTACACAGTCTGAGTCTAGTAGGATGAGGGTCTGTGTCGGATGTTGTTTATCTAGCTGGCTGTCTGTTGTCGGTATATAGTGAGTGCCAAAGCTGGGAGAAAACTGAAAGGTTAATTAGGTGAAATAAAACGTTGGGAATGGTCTCATTTGAGATTTGTAGATTGGCAAACCGTGCCAAAAAAGAGGGAGGATGATGATTACTATTTACTGCTCACTGCCCCCTAATATCTCAATAACCACCACCACCGCTCACTAGAGCCCCAAATCGGTCTCTGGAGATAGTCAGACAACAATTCCATCCACAACCTCGCCATCGTTAACTTTGGTGGAGAAAAACAAGCCCGTTTCACTTTTACCCCCTTCCACAAATAACTATCGAAATTTTAAGTGAGATTGCGAAAAGGGGAACTCAGAGGAGAGCAATTGGGTGGATAGTAAATTATAAAAGACTCCTCTCCACACTTGTGACACTTGCCAGTTTTTCAGACCGCTATTTGGCAGGATGGCTTTTGGCATAAAATTCGAATTAGTTTAAGGTACATTCGGGAAATGGCAATGGCAATGGGGCCTAGAGGAAAGTCATTGGAATGGGAGGCAGAAAAACGTTAAATTCTTAATCCTTTCAGCACATTGGAAATTTCAGTCAATATAATTCAGGTATGGAATTAATTATGAGATAACTAGGAAATTTTGTTCACGTAAAATTAGGTCAGACAAAAGTGCAAAAATGAATTACATTTTTTATTCTGCAAAGTATTAAATAGCTGAACAATGAGATATTTAATGAAATGATAATCTGAAGAATGTTGCAAAGATTTTCAAGGAGGGAATTAAGTAGGAAAGTGATCAAGTTGAACTTGTAAGAGTCAAGTAGCTGGAGAGTGTAGAACAGGACTTTTTTTTGGAGCTTGAGCATTTGATTGCCTCCAATATGTGTACATACTAATACCTTAATGGAATAGGAACAGAGAGAGAGATTCTATGTCCTTGCTTAAAAAACAAAGCTCTTGTTCTTAAAATCAAGTAGTGCCTGTAGGAACTACAAGAAACTGGCTGCAAAAGTAGTGAGCAAAGTGAGCCTCTTCTCCCAGAGACTAGGAAAAAACTAAGTAAGTAAAAGGGCTCTTGAACAGATGAGAATTGAGAACACATCTCCTTATACAAGCAAACTCACTATAGGGTTTAATATATATATTATCATATAAAGAAAAAAAGTACGAGAATTTTCCGGGTACTACCCACCTCCTCTCTACAGTTCCAAGAGAATTTTAAAATAAATTCGGTGAAAAAGAGTTGAAAGAAGTCGGAGAAGGGAGATTGTGTGATGCACATTGGCCCGTCTCACTCCCTTGTGTTTTAGCCTTTTTTGAATCCCTCAGTTCCGCTCCCTTCTAATTTACTATTCAAGTTCATTAAAAGAGCCCACTTTGCCGTTTCTGATTCTTTAAAAAGACATTAAAAGACATTAAAAGACATTAGAGGAGAGTTTAGGAGAGGAGTCGTTCCACAGCTAGTTCTCACTTCCTTTCTCCACTTTCCACGAAAATTGTGGACATGATGATTTCCATGTATTGGTAAGTGGTAGTTTATATGCTCCAGGAGGGAAATCATTTTTTTTAAAGCTTTGTTGTTTTGTTAGCCTTCGTGGAATTGACTGTGAGCCCAAAATGTTCCCCGTCAGGCACTCTACAAACTTTCGACATGACCGAAAGAGCATGAAAATCCCGTGAAAATTCTCTTGTATTTCTGTTGAGAAAAAAAAAACGGCGAATGAACAGCCGGGACTGTTGTGCCCTGGTGGATTGGGCTAGAAAAGCGGGTGAATACTTTCTCTTGATAATTATTCGTCACGCTCGGGCTGTAATTAATTATGAAGCTAGAAGGGCACTGCATAGTCACTCCAACAATAGACTCCCACTGCCAACTCCCTCTCGACTAACGACCACCAAATCTCTCTCCTACGAGACTCTTATCAAAAGGGACTTATTAGCAAATGGAGAAAATATCCCCTCGGTTCATTTAAATGTATAAGAAAAGAAAAAAGCCACCCAGCTGTGAACAGATTTCATTGAGCTTCTTTATGAAAAGGAAGTAGAAGCGGTGTTGGTGGTGGTGGTTTTGTTTATATTTATACTAAAATCCATTTGTGTCTCTCACTTTAATTTATGTCCACTTTTTTCTTGTCTTTTAGTTCGTAGTTATAAGTTATAAGTATAAGGAGGGAGCTGGGATATGCTGGGATATCAAGTCCAAGTGTTTTCTAATTTTCAATTAAATAAATAATTATTTCCAGAAGAGACAGGGGAAGAAGCCGGGGGAAAGTTTGGGATCAACTTTGTAGTGTCTCTCTCTGAGGAATTTAACAATATATCACAACGTCCCAAGTTTTAAAATCTAGGATTGTGAGTTGTGAAGTGGATACCCTCTGACCTTTAGTTATTCAAGATTTGAGAGATTGTAAACGTGAGAAGGGAAGGTTTTCGGAGTAAGTAATAGTGTTTTGTATAAGCCAAGGGCCTGTCACTCTACAATCTGCAAAAGTCACAAGTGTAAATGGCTTAAAGCCGCTTCAACTCAGCGTACACTTGACAAGGGACGGGTGACGTGACCAAGAATTTCATGAATAACTAAAACTTGTCTCTCTCTTTCCTACGGAGATTGTCAACTTTTTTTTCAATCCTTTTCCGTGTGTAAGAAAACGGTCATGTCCTTGAAGGCAGGGAATATAAACTCCACCAACCCTCTAGCCATAATAGAACAATAATAACAACACGTGTCATCTCCGCCTTTTCCCCTCTCTCCAAATAAAAGAAAGGGCTTGAGAGTGAAAGTGAAAGTTGGACAAAAATAAAATCAGGGTGGACATTGGTGTGTGGAATTTTTTGTCGACTATCCAAATAAATTGGAATGTGGCAAGGTGTCGGAGGAAATCTAAATTCAAACTGAAACAACAGACGGACACTTTGGGAAATTCGAAAAGGATTTTGGACACTTTCAAGGTAAGATTATATATTTTTTTTTACACTTTTTTTTGTTTCAGCTCATATTTTAACGGGGTTTTAGATCTCAACGGTTCATAAAAGTCATGTAGGCTGTCAAGTGTAGCATAACTCATAACTCAATGGAAATGCAGAGTTTTATTTGTTTTCCAAGTCCGTTTTATTTTTATTTCTTGGAGGTAGTGATGAGTAATAAGAAAGGGAAGGTGGGACTTTCTCCTTTAAAATGTTGAGGAAGATGAATAATTTATTCCCGAGATGAAAGATGATCCCTTCTAACCCTTTAGATCTCACATACAGTTCCCTATAGATAGGACATTAGAATGTAAGAGCCTATGCACACTTTGATCTCTCTCTCCAGTCCTCTTTCCATGATAATATATATCTCCATGTACGAGGTGGGATTTTGAAATGCACAGGTTGTTCCCTCTCTCTCTATAGTAGAGGATTGATGTAGAGAAGAGAAGGATTGTATAAGCATTCCTCAAGATAAAGAGACGTTTAATAACTGTCAAGTTAAGAAGATGATAAGTATCGATCTCCTTTTCATGGCTGTGGATTGGATGGAGGTGGTGGTTCAATAGTCGAGTCTGACTAATATCGGATTTACCTTGTGGTTTTAGATGTTACCGTTGTTACCTATGAGGAATGATAATCCAATCCTTTCACCACCTACTACTACACAAACACATGTTCTTTCTCATTTGTTGTCACTCTCTCCGGAGTTGTCTTCTTATTATCTTTCCATTCTGGGGATTTTGCAGATTTCCCTGAAATGGAATTCCTAAAAATAGCCCCAAATCTCTAGTAATAATAATAATAATAATAATAATATTCCACGGGCCTGTGGCATTCAATTCAATTATTTTTTACTGCAAAAAAAAAGGGAATGCAAGGGAAATTAAATTCTACTCGCTCTCTCTTGTGAAAGAAGGAATAAGTTTAGAAAGTCTTGTGTCTCTGCTATTGTGTCTGATGGAAAAGGGAGAAAAGGTAGAGGAGACAAGTCAAGAGGAAGTGGAGGTGAAAAATGTGTTGTTCTATTTTGTATAGAGATTTACATGTTCCACCACTGACTTTGTTCCACGTCCAAGTTGGTTAACTCGTCTTGGCATTGGACTCTCTGTCGTAGCTAGAAGGGAAGAGAAGTGGCAGGCGGTGGGTTTGGTTATGGCAAAGAGATTAAAAACCCATTTAGACCAAACGAACCTTCTGTTCCTTTTCTCTCATTCCTTTAACTTGTAGTAGTCGAGAGTAGTAGAGAGTAGTAGTGAGTAATGTAGAGGGAGATTCGGGGCTAACGGGTAGAGGTGGAATATAAATGTCTTTATGAAATTGATAGAGATATATGGAGAGAGATTTTGAGGAGGACTTTCCCTCTTCATCCTCATCCTCATACATAAGGATGGAGGGAGTGCATGGGGATTTCCACATCCGGCTCAATCCTTAAACTTCTTGTTCCACCAGCGTGGACCCTTAGTTTCTCTATACACTTTCAAAGATATGGGGAGAATCTTTGAGGAATAGGTTCTCTATCCTCAAGAGTTACCAATCTTACAAGAAGAAGAAGAAGTATTTATAAGCTTTAGTACTAGAAGGAGAGGGATTTATTTTCAGAAACTTTCTCCATACTTTGAAGGAGATGATTAAGGTGGATCTACCTCCACAACTTGAGAGGACGGAGGAGTTCGATTACTTACGCAACTAAAGGGCTCGTGGATGTGGCCCTTCAATGTTCCATGTTACCGGCGCGGGTCACTCAACATGTAAACATATAAGACTTTTTAAAGGGAAAGTGATTGGGAAATCTTGTTAAAATTGAACCACTTAATTCTAAAGTAATGAAATGAGAGCTCCACTAAGCTCTTTACATTTTCTCCCCAAGGTTGTTGGGTAGTTAGTTATGCAAATGGTTGGATAGTTATGCAAATACTCTGCAACACCTACATACGCCGTTAGGTATTTGAATATACAAGGTGGGGGAAAAGTGTGGAAAGCTCATCTAAAGTGCTTGGTCATATTCTATATAGAGCTATGATGTAGTAGAAAAGAGATCGTTAGTGGAAAAAGAGAGGAAGTAGTTGGGGAGTAGGAGCTCCGGATGGCAATTAAGAATCTTGAGTCCCTTCTCCAATCTTGTAACTGCCAAGAAGAGAGATGTGTCTGGCTGTGGTAGTAGATAGATGTACTTTAGGATGCTCTCCAGTAATTAATTGAACAGAGTCTATAAGAGAAGAGGAGTGTGGAGGTATTGGATGGTTGGTGTCGGTGATGGACATGGGTGGCGATTGCCGTGGCAGACTGCAACAGCCCTGTCTCAGCTTCCTCCTTTGCGGTGAAGCTGGTGAAAGTGGTGAGAAGTAATAGGTGTGGTGTGTGTGCCCTTGATCCAACACTTTCTTAGATGGAGCAAGAGATGAGAGGAGAGGGAACTAACCGTACAAGCTCAACTTCTCTAGCTCTACTATACCGTTTTTAGTCTTGGAGGGTTTGACTAGGTGTTATAGCTTGTAGTTGGTTTAGGTTATGTGAGGACTATAAGAGTGGGTGGTAATAAAGTATTGATATTGACATTGAAATTGATAGGGAAGGAAGGATGTTGTACAGTTGGTTCGTAGGTAGAGATTGTGAGATTGAAGGAGTAGATTGTGGGGCTGTGAAAGTAATGCCAGAGATTCCAATCGATTAAAGGAAGGGAAGATTTAAAAAAGAATTTCTTATGGAACATCCTTCCTCCTTGTAGTACACAACAAGCTAAGGCCCCTCTCCTTAGTATCAGCTCAAGAGAAGCTTATATATTATGTGCAAGAGAGGGAATTCAACTCATCATATAGGATTTTCAGCTCCATCTCCCACCACCGATTTATTCCTCTGTATATCTTTTTATAATATATTAAAAGAATTAGCGGTTCAAGTAGATGGTAAGGGGAGTAATGAAATAGAAATGGTGATGCTACGTTTGGTTTATAGGGATTGTAAAAGAGTGAAATGGGATTGTGTTTTGAAGATGATATTTGTGAGGTAGGAAAGGATTGAGCTCCACTTTTCCCCAACCTCCCATCCTTCTCTATTCATTTCAACTCTTTTTTGAAGTTATGAGGAGGAATTTATTGTGGGCTTGAAATGTGATCCATGTCGGTTTGTGTCTAGTACTAGACCATTTCCTTGTGAGATGTATGAATCCCTCTTGTTGGGATTGAGTGAATATATTGAACTGTGTGTGTGTAGTAGTGTGTAAACATGAGATAAGGTGTTGTGGTGGAGATGTACTTTATATTTATACTCTAGATCAAAGAAACCATCTCACATTGGCCAAAGGAAATCAGAGAAATCACCTTTCTCTCTTTCTTTCATCTATCCACCTTTTTTTGGGATTCAACTTGTAGTTCTTGTTCATTTATTATTACCTAAGGGCTACCAAGTCTAAGCATTCTCAAGACAGAGAATCCATCTTTTACCCAGTCCTTATCAACTCATCTCATTTCCACCCAAGTACATCTCCCAACATGGTTACCATAACTGGAAAACATGGTCTTGAGCTCATATTCTTAATGGCTGAGCCAAGGGTGCATTGACAATTACGCTAATGTTAATTAGATTAAGAATATGAGCCTTGTATGTGTAAGCTGAACGTTTTAGTACGGGGTGGTAAGATTTAAGATTTAAGGCTGGTGTTTAGTCTGTGGGAAGTTTTATAAAGTAGAGGAAGGTGGGATGGAATAATTTTGAGTATGCAAGAATAATAATAATAATAATAAGAGTATAAGAGTGAAGAGTGATTTTTTCCCATGTAATTTTGATTCCTTAAAGTTTTGTAAGCTGTTTGTAAGAGGAAAGGGTGTTCAATTTTAGCTTTGCCAGCAGATTTCCGTTGTTCACAATCACTTTCCTTGATATTGCTCAAAGAAAAGTGGGTTGAGGAATTTTGTGATTTTTTTATGAGTCTGCCAGGTGGTAACAGTCTGTCGGGTATTTCTCTTCTTCGCCTTCCATCTTTCAACCAAGTTGGGGAAGGTTTACGAGACTTTTACAAGCTGTGTGTGGTGGTGGTAAGACTAGTTTCACGCAGATGAGTTCTTGATTCTAAAATATATTATTAGTATTGACGGAGGTGAATGATGGTCGGAAAGCTGGAGAGTTTCTTTTACGACTTATGGCCAAAGTTCAAAGAGACTGGGAAAATGAAATTTGATGCCAGGGGGCTCAAAGATCAGCTTGGACCCGGGTATTCCATATGCTGAAGAGGTAGGAAATAAATATAGGCGAATCCTTCAACCGCATTTCCACGGAAATATATGGACCAAGGGAATTAAGGTCAGGAATCCTTGGATTGTTAAGAATCCTTTAAAGTCTTGTGTATTGCTTAATTTAAGGGTTAATTTGACCCCTTAAGTTGTGGTCTGTTGGAATGCTTTTATTTATGTTTTGGATCTAGCTGGGTGATTAGTTTGAGGGGACATGTAGGCCTTTGATCTTGTAGATGTTGATGTAAGGGAATTGTAAGCTAGGGAACGTTTACATGTCCAAAGGAGAGGTTGAGTTGCGGGTAGAAATAGAAAAGCTGGGGACAAGATGGAGGAACTTGAAGGGAGAGATGGTTTTATGAGGATGTCCTAGTGCCCACACAAGCCTCCGTCTTTCCTTCACTCTTAAAACATGTTCCCTCATCATCTGCTAAAGAGTTTCGGGGATTCTTTCCCTGTTCCCATTTTGTTGCTCTCCTCTTATTTTTTATACTTTGTTGTAGGCTACCCGGGCCGGGTTACTCTGGCACAAGGGTGGGTTGCTTTACCCCCGTGACCCAGAGGCTGTCAGTTTGAGAAGTCCTCCTAAGTAATTAAAACTGAGGCTTTGAGGGCCTACCTCCGTTGTTGTGGGACTGCACATCATTAAATCAGGATGAAATATTTGTATGGATTAGAATCCTAGGGTTTTAGTTGTCAGTGTGTTTAAAAGACACGCTGTAGAGAAGATGTTATGAGATTGTTGGATAAAGTGGATGAACCACATGAAAATAGATTGGCCGAGTTGGACATAGATTTGAAATGTAAAAAAGGACTATGGATAAAACTGTGAAGCGCTTTTAAATTGCTATTAGATTTGAAATGAGGTAGTATGGCTGATGGGGGAATGGACTATTCAGCTACAAAGACTAACTGCACACACGTTTTTTGAAATCCACTGATCTCCTCCCTGTAGATCCTCTCCTTTTCTAAAGGTTCCAATTTAAAAGTCACCCTTTTGTTTGGTAGAGGGGATTGGAGATGGAGTAGAGAGAGAAGTGTAATGGATTCCAATATCCTTTAGGATTAACTGGTTTACTTTAAATATTACATCCTCTCCCTTTTCTCCTACCTCTCCATTCATCTCTATAGCCTCTAGCCCTTTTTACTAGACTATAGAGAACAGAGGAAAGTCAGCCTTTGGCGTGTGTGACTAGAAAAGAGCTGTTGTAGTTTGTAGTACTAATATCTAAGATTAGCCCTGGGAATTACTAGTCCATCTCTATGTGATACTTGCTAGTATCCACCACCACCTCCACATTCTACTTCATGTCTTGTAATTCTAATGGCATTGTCAGCCAAGATTACCACTTGAATGGGCGAGCAAGAAAAAAGTCAAGTGCTGTTGTCCTCGTCCCAAATAGTAGCACATCTTCTAAATGTACACACTTAAACTCGTTGACTCTCTGTTTCTATTGTTCTTGTGGATTTGGCTGTTTTGGGATGTTGAGTCCTCTCCTCTGTTTTTAGGCTGGAGAAGTGAGTAGGAAGGAGTCAGTTCAAAGACGGGGGAGGAATGTGTCGGCAGGGTTTCACTTTGACGGGTTAGCTTTATTATGCTCATTTAATTAGACTTTCGGTGAAGGTTAAAGGAATTTACGTATCTTTTACCATTTTGAGAGACCGAGTATATCCTGGGGGTTTTTTTGCTATATTTTTGAGTCTTTATACTCTGTTTGAAGTTTGAAGTTTGAGTGTTGTTGATTGAGATGCAATTACTAGTTATTGGCTCAGGAGCAGATTTTGTTTGAATTAAATAAATTCCTAACTTAATTTTTTTTCTTTTAATAGTCGTTAAGTTTTTTGTAATGGATATCAAAAGCTAGAAGATTTTGATTGTTTGAATTGAATAAATTCAAAGGTTAATTACAATTTATGAAATATGAAACGAAATTGTCTAAAAAAAGAGTGGATATGAAATTGAGTTTTGAAATGTGCCCCCGGGGAATGGGACACACACACGGCCCCTTTCATGGTTACAGACGGAAGCGTGGCATTAAAAGTTGAACGATTTATCCTATCCACACTTGCCACTCTCTATATAATATAAATATATGAGGTGTGTATGATATAAAAATAACTGAAAAAAGATGGGGAAATATTTGTGGGTTAAAGTTGATGGGAGGGAGGGGTGAGGCTGGTAGTTTGATTGAGTTTCTCTCCCATTTCCGTCTCCATTTATTGAGAAGATGATGAAGAAGATTGGAGAGTGGGAAAGGAGCTTTGGACTAGAGATGGAAGAGGTAAATAATAATATGAAAATAGTCTTCATATGCGGCTACTACCCGCCGGGTAGCAGGGAGAGATGCTATTCCCCGCATCCCAACAAAACCACATGGAGATGCTATTTTCGTCAGTTTTCCCCTTAGTTGGAGGTGGAATGGATGTTTTCATATGAGAATTGAATTCAATTTATGTCCAAAATCCAATTCCACCATTTTTTTTATTCTTTCTCAAAGACATGAAGAAGAAGAAGAAGAAGAAGAAAGAAATTTCGTCGCTTATTTCTATTTTTTTTACCTTTGGAAAAAGGATGGAGGAGGGAGGTGATTCGCATATTTTATATCACTTGTCATGTCACTATTATTATTATTGGTGGTGGTGGTGTGTAGAGATGGACAAGATACCTCCTTATCTATTCAAATTAAAGATTTAAAGAGATTCTCTAGCATTTACTTTGTCATATTTTTACCTTTGCAAATTTGTAGATTGGAGTTGGAGATTTTGAAACTCTTGGGAAGATAGTGAATGGAATTATGAACTGAAGGGTAAAAAGATAGGATAGTTTTGAGTGATGATATTGTGTAAGTAAGTAGAGTAGGAAATGAGAAAGTGCATAATTAAAGGCAAGTGTGCCACACTCTAAAATAGTTTTCTCCTCCGGTCTAATTATAATTAATAATTTGTGACTTTGTAACCTAAATTATGTATGATATGTATATGTGTGGAAGAAGGATGTGGGTGACGTGAGGATTTAATATATTGAGCTTATATACTTTTATGTAAGAGAATTATGGTATGTGTACGTAGAGGGCTAGACGGGAGGGGCAAGTCGTAGTTGGAGAAATCCCTTTGAAAGTCATTTGTTTCCATGTATGAGTCCCCACTGTCACATCTCAACTTTCCTTGCCCATATGTGAAAGAGACGGTCTAAGTCCTCCATTTATAAGGGACCATGCCATTAGAGAGAGAATTATATTTTAGAATAGGGACATCCTACTACCACCACCACCACTACGACCTCTCTACAAAGGCACAGGCCCAAAACAGGCCATGCCACATTGGTTGAAAGGGCCTTTGTTTCATATGTTATTATTATATTATGAGCCTTTGTTCTTATGTGGCGGTGGTGGTGGTATGTAAGAAGCTATCTTGTTTGATCCACCCTCAGAGGAGCAAGAAGATTCAAGAGAGTCAACATATACAGAAGAAAGACAAGTAACAGCCGGAGCTGCTTTCTTTACAACAACTTGAACATACAGAGAGAGTCTTGTACATGTTAATTTTCTTATGTGACATCCCTCCCCTTCTGAACTTGTCCACACCACTCTTTCTTGGTCACAGTCATAAAAAGTTTCGGAAATCAGAGCAGTTTTTTTAAGCATTAGAGTAGATGTGGATTTGAACAGACGGACTCTTATTGCCTCCTCTTGGACTTTTTTTAGTGAAGGTAGGCTAGTTTTGAAATGAAGGATAAAAGTGAGTTAAAGTATAAGGGAAGAGGTATAAGGCTAGATAGTAGTGAGATTAGTTGTGACTATAAATGTGTTATATTTTGAATTGATGAGGAGAGATAAGTCACTTGTTTCTCCCTCCTCCGCAAACTCTCTCTGCTGTAGGAGAAAAGAGCAGAGTTTTTCACTTTTATGGCCTTCCGCAATTTCTGAGGGAGAGAGAAGGAGAGAATCTGTGTCAACTCTTTCTAGATGGTTTATCTTTATTTTTTTGGACAGAGGATTAAAGAGAAAGTCGTGTAGAATCTCCATCGTTTGTGTTGTTCATGTTGTCTATAAAGTAGGATTATTATACAACCTGCACGTTACTTTATTCATCTATTAATGGACTCTATATACACTAGACCGTACTACTACCAACAACGGCAACAACTCCGCCTGGGTCATGCTCCCTCCATTCTGGGGGGGGGGGGGATATAAATTATGCAATGTTTTCTCTTTTGACTTGTTGGGACTTTTAAAACGAGGGACACGTCTTGGCCTTCTTGGGAAGTCTAGAACATTTCCCAGCCCTTTGGTGGCCTACTCTACTCAGATAGTAGGGACTCTGTAGCAAGTGTATGGAACACTTTCCCTGGTGTGTGTGTGTGTCTATGATGTAGTGTGTGCTGTGCATGGTCGTGTTTTGGGTTGCGCTGGATCTTAACTTATGATTAGGCTGTGTAGATTAGACTTTGGGCTTTTCTAAGTGCTGGGAGCTGCTGAATCCGCCACACACGTACATGCATTGAGAAAGGGCTTGGTACGAGGGGGTCATAAAGAATAGGATTTGCTCCCATTAATATTTGTAGAGTGTGAGGTTTAATTTTAAACTTGCTTCACTTAACCGTTTTTCGGGCTAGGTTGTTTTTGTAAATCGTTCTGATATTATTGGTACTATTTTTGTAGTCTTTATTCTTTGGTTATTTAAATGATTGACATTGTCCCCCGGGGGTTTAGGAAGAAATAAAAATTGCAAATCCGTTGGCGTCCGTGCATTTTCCTCTGCTTATTGCGGAACTCGTGCTTTGTCCAGTGCGTGACTTTTATGAAGACAATTGTCCCTGTCACATCCAACGCCCTTTCCTTTCTGTCCCAGCTGGTGTGTGCATCATTCAAGAGTCTGGAACTCATCTCTGATACTCTACCTAGAAGTTTAGATAGTACACACAACGAATACCCGCTTCTTTCTCGAGAGAGACGGATAAAAGAGGTTGTGGATATATTTTCCCAGTTTTGATTTCTTAAGTAAATAGATATAAAAAAAAGGCTGAAGGCGGCAAGTTGCACTTGTCTCTTGCCTAAGGGGAAAAAAATCTTGAAATGCTTCCAAGAAGGAGAAAGTGCGTTTTTCTTGGTCCAAGCTTGAAGATGGAGGTGTTATTTTTATTATTATTATCATATTGTATAAGTGTGTGGGTTTGAGAAGTGGAAAGTTTAGGTCTGTCGGAGATAGTTCTAATGTCTAGACTGAGTCTAGAGAGGGAGAAAGTCACAGATTGTTCTTTCATACTTGTTTTCCTTTGCTTAAGACTCTCTCTACACCTTTCTCCTCCTCATCAATGTTTACATAGGGAGAGATATGAAGGAAAGCACTTGAGAGCATTTCCTCCCTCCACCGCTTCCTTAAACTCACTTCATCACAAGTTTCTGGAGATGAGAATTATTTAGAGATGATCTCTGTTGATGTGATTTATGAATAATTTTCCAAAGGTAGCCATGGGCAAAGGAAAGGTAAGAGTGTGTTGAGTGAGTTTGAATGGGAATTGGTTGTAAGATTTGTTGCTAGGTTGGATAAAGTGATCTAAGCCCTCTGTGTTGTATAAATGATGAGGAAACGGGGCAGAAGTAATCGATGGCATCCTCTCCAACTTCACCTTTTCTCCAGCATATTTTTCCCCTCTCGCTGTTGAGCCTCGTTGTCCAGAATGTTGAGAAGGAGTAGGAGATGAGCTCACAGCAATCTCTGATACGACAATAGGCTATAATATTAGCTATAGATAAGGAAAGGAAATCTAGTAGAGTTGAGGGAAGGTCCTACGGGACTGTGACATGGTCACAATCCTCCTACTTGCAAAGTTTCCCCGAATTCAGGGACACGCAATCAAGTACCAATACGGGGCCTTTAGATATCCTACAAACCAAGCATAAAAAGGAAGGAACTGTCCCAATAGATCTATACCCAGCATATCTAAAGGCTTCTCTTCTAGGTTCTGAACAAGCACTTGGGGACGTGGGTGTGTGCACTTTTTTTATTCTTATTAAATTGTGACAACATGGTTGGAAGGACTAGACACGACCTCAAATTTCAAGTGATCTCATCCAAGTTGCTAATGATTATCTGTGAATAGCATTTGAACCCTTTGGGCTTCAATGCTCCCATTGCTCCCTCAAAGTTCCAGCATCCTGTTTTGAGAGTATGAAAAAATCAGTGTGAATCAATTTAGTGTTTGTGCAGAGTCATGAGATTTGAAGGGAAACATTTTGTCTCTCTAATATTGTCAAATAAAAAGGCTCTTTCTCAGACACTCTTTGAGAGCAAGTAGAGCAAAAGGGATGTTCAGAAACGTCCGTGAGATTCCTCAGTTTCAATCTTGCAGATGAATAATGAGAGTTTCTGCCAATGTGTTTCATCTTGTTGGAAGGACTAAGATTGGGGGAAACTATCAAAGACTCCCTCCATAAAAAAGAGTAGTGTGTGAATATTTTGAAGACGGGGTTCAGAGATGCTGTGCTGGAGAGAGTGGGTTGAGTTGTGTAATATTTTAGTACTTGAAGATGGGTTGCCTTTAAGGGGATAAATGTGTCTTTGGATCAATCCATGATTTATTTTATTTATCTTAAATTTGGAGTAACTGTACCCTGGAGAAGAGAGGAATGACTTTTCCTCCAAACCCCAGCTTTTGGGATAGTCTGAGAGTGTGTCTTATTCCACTCGTGCTTAGGGCTAAGAAGAAGAAGCTTCTGGATTCTTTTGGAAAGTTAAACCAGATTTTTTGATAAGTGACTTATTGCCTAATGGTCTTACGAAATTAGTCTGCGTGTCTTTCCAGGGTATTAATAATAATATTATATATCTCTTAGTCTTTGAAAGTCGAGGCTTGTCTGAATATTGCTCTCCAAGAGTTGAGAGTTTGAGAGTTAAGTTCCAGGCTCGAGTTACCTTGAGTTGGCAGTTTTATGAATTTTCAAGAGTTATGGAAATCATCGATTTTACAAATTGGGTTGACAAAAAAATGGATGGATAAATATCTGCAGTAATAATCTAAAGGAGATGTTTTGGGAAGGATTTGGACACTTTTGGAATGTTACTACGGCCTTACGAGTTTTTTTGCGGCTTTTAAATATGAGTAAGAAATGAAGGTCGAAAGCTTTTGTAGTTCCAAACTTGGAGAGTAAATTGTTAATTTATGCACATTAATTATAAAATGTGTTACCGATCCTCAGGATCACCTCTTCCAACTTTTAACAATGCACAAGGAAGTGAAAAAAACTTTGTCCTTAGCAAATCTTAAAACTAACTGGAAGAAGCCATAAAAGGCTAACTGTAATCTCTGAATCTGTCTCCCACATATTGTTTGAGTATAGTAAGGGCCATACTATTGCAGAAGGGAATCCCTAGTGGCTACTTCTTTCATCCAACACTGCACTGAAATATGTATGAGAGATTTTTTGTTTTCAAATCCTTTAAAAAATGGATGAGAGAAATGCGTAGCCATAAATCGAAGGGAGAGGGCAAGGAAGCTTAAAGTTTCTGTAAAACGTTCAACTTTTTCCTTGAATAATTTTTTGCCAATTTTGTTGAATGTTTTAATGTAGAAATGAAAAGTTGGGAGATTCTTTGTAAATGAGATGTAGAGGGGGATAAAAGTTATAGAAAAAGCCCGCATGTTCAGATCCTAAAATATTTGCTTCCTTTGGCACTCCCAGCCCTCTCCTTATTTCCTGGCTTGAGAAGTGAGGTTTTTTTTCAAAACTTTTTTTAGTATTTTTTCATAAAATGTTCTGAAGAAGACTAATTTGAATATCTTGGTAGAACATGGTCGAGTAGACAAGTACAGATCATTAATCTCCTAATGATTCTTCTCACTGGACCGTTTAATATTTGGATTCATGGGTCCGTGGTGTTCTCACTGTTGAGAGTTGTCTTTTGAACTTCTTGTGAAACTTAGTTCACTCCATCTTCAACTCTTTCCCTTCCTTTGGGTTTAAAAAAGAGGAGGAATTCTTTTGAAAATCCATCCCGGTTTTTTTTCTTCCTATATACCTTCTTCAGTCTTTTCTGATAAATTGCCCCCTTTTGTCTTTTTTTAAGGAACGGAAGGTCCAATAATTTATTTACTTCCTTTCACAAGTCTTTTTCTTTGAGGGGAAGTAAGTAAAGGATCCTATGCTGAATCTATATAGATGTAAGATTTAGCATTGGAGATGAGAATCTAGACGGACTCTAATAATGTTTGAAACTAACAAAGTTTCGAATAAGTTATTTGATTTTTGAGTTTTGTTATAAAAAAATATTTGAACAGGGTGAGATTAATAAACGTATGTATTGTGTGAATGGGCTTGAAGTATAAGTTAGCTAAATGGTGGATATGTATGTGCTGTAGTTTTCCATAACTTTTGACTTGAGTGTAGATAAAAAAGTGTTTAATAAAAATATCCAGAGGAGGAAGAAAGGAGGGAGGATTGGCTTTAATTTCCCAAGAGTTTCTTAAGGAACAAGAGGATGTGCGGATTTAATGTCGGGGAAATTAATTAAATTTCCTAACGTTGAGCAAACAATTTAAAGATAAAGTCTCGGAAACATTCCCAGAGTTGGTTGTCGACAAAAGTGAGGAGGTATAGGTAGGAGGAGGAGGAAATATTTAGAGGCCCATATCCGCCACCTCCACTTGCCAAATGTTGTAAACACAAGAGAGGATGTCTAAGAGATGGACGGAAGCTATCTATCCATCTAGATTGTTATTAAAAGGGTATGGATTATTATAAGGCCTTGGGATAGCGCGTAAGATGTAATGCATATAAAAAGGGCCGTGTGATGGTAAAAATGTTGGGACCGAGTTGGGAGGACAGGGTCCATAAGGAAGTCTGAAGAGTGGAGGGGGTAATAGGAATGGCAAAGTCCCGATAGGCAAAATAAACAGCTCTTGCAGATGATGTAGATAAATTTGAAATTTGAGGATCATAAATTTTTATCCCTCCCGAGGAATTTTTGGGTGAGTATTATTTGTAGTAGTAGATAAGGCCATAAGGGTCTGTGTGTCTCCGTTATTTTTTCGGAGTTGCCCTGTGAAATGTATTTTGTATTAGAGAGAGAGGGATTGGTGGCGTATGGATGTTGGAGATGCTCTTCTTGAGAGAGTAATTTCTGGTCGGGGAATCTTGCCGCAGTCATAATTCTTTACTTGTTCATCTCTTTCCATTGTTTGGAAAAGTTTCTCCCTTTTGGCCAAACATTTTGTGGGGATTGTAGGATCTAAGACTTTCTCTCATCTCAGCTTTCCTATGGAGAGCATCTTGTCTTCATTTCAACCTTGTGCTTTTAGATGTTGTATGTATGGAGTATGGATGGATGGGGATTCTAATACTAAATACTTTTTTTGCAACACTTGAGGGGGCAAGAAAGTTTTTTGGACATGTGTGTGTGTGTTTGTGTTTGTGTGTGTTGATACGCAGGGACGTTGTCAAGTTGAAGGGAAATGTATCCAAGCCGCTCTTTGTCTTTATTTCTAATCTTCTTTGGTCAATTTGGGACTTTGGGGGGATTATTGGGATTTGTCCTGGGGTGGAGATCTGTGTTAATCGTCCATCGTCGGTTTGCATTCGAAGGGATTAACCGGACTTACGATGCAGATTCGAATTTACTATTTTACAGTAGATTCTAAGTTCCTAAGCAAATTTGATGAGCTGTTGAGCTCGTTTGAATCTCCTGGTTGATTAAATAAAGGATTTGATTTATCTGTAAAGGTCTGAGAGAAGTAAAATTTTGGGCCGATTCGGGCCTGTACTTTACTAGGGTAAATGATATGATGCATCATTTAGATCTTTGTGTTGGTATAGACGGTCTTGTTTTACTTGTAGCTCATGTATTTGGAGTAAAGTTAAAGGGGGTGATGATTTCTTTAAAATATCAGTTGATTTTAGAAGCTGTAAATTGTGAAGTGAGCGGGTGAAGGGAGGAGAGGAAAGTGTTTGAAATCTTTTGAGTGTAAATGCGTCTTAAATCCATTTGTAGGCAATATGGATAAGAGTTTACAAGCCATGAAGGAGTTTTCCATCTCAAAGCTCTCATTACTTAAAATATTCCCTGAAATATTTCTCACTCTAAAGGAGAGTTGTTCAGACATAGGAGGAGAGGATAAGTTGTTATATTTAAAATGAGTCCCCTTTTCCGAACTAATGTACAAGATAAGTAAGAGGTAAAAGATGTTCTCCCAAGAGCTTGGGACTGAGGCTTGTAATTTCCAATTCAAACTTTTGAAAGTGTAGGGGAAAGGGTTACGAAGAGACATGGAGATAAATAGCAAGTCTCTCTGTATACCAAGATGTGGTGGGATATTGTGCTGGTGAGGGTTGGACTTAATGAATTCCTTTGAATGACACATTCGTTACTAGTCTCACTTTTCAGAGAAATCTCCACGTTTCATGGAGAGGGAGATTTGGTGACGACACTTTTTGGAGATAATGAGATGGAGAGAGAGAGAGAAGGGAGATTTGACACTTTCAGTTCAGCAATGTTTGTGGAGAAACGGATCTTTAGAAGAGAGGTTGTCTCTCATCAAATTCATTTAATGAAATCAAGTGGCCCTTTTTCTTACTTGAGTGGAGAGTGGACATGTGGCATCTCGGTCTGTTCCTTTATATTTCTTTCACTCTTTAACTACTCGTTGGATTTTAATGCCTCACTCTTAGAGATTATGATCTGTTTCGATCAAGTTGGAGTAGAATCTATCTAGATGAAGTTTTACATGGGTTCAAGGTATCTTTAATATGGAATTAGAGTTGATCTAAAAGCAGAATTAGATTGGGAGGGGAAAATATTGTTTATGAAATGAATATTTTGTTTGTTTTGTTTATCAGATTTGTTTTGAATTTAGGTTTGATGTTAAGTATGAGTTGAGTAAGAGTTGTTATTCATCCCAAAGTAAATCCATGAAATCCCCAATTCACATTCTGGAGTCCCTTTTGTTGAGAGTGTGAATGTAGCGTTTTAAGGGGGACTAGATCCCCTCTTATTACAAATAGCAAAAGAAGCCACACACTGCCAACTTTAGTTTCAGCTTTTGCAGTGTAAGATGATGTTCTTTTGGATGTGAGTGGTGTAGTTGACATAAGGATATTAGAAGAGTGTGTCGGTAAATGGGTATTTTAGTCTGGATATGTGAATGGGAGTGGAAAGGGCAACAAGACAGTTTTGGAACCTTGTGCCATTCACAGTCAGTGGGGGCAAAACACCAAGAATGTTGACATTGGCAATGACACTAGATTATATTTTTTACAAACTTAGTTCTTCTCTCTCTTTCTTCTCCAGTGGCTTATGATCTCGTCTCTCCCTTTCTAACAGAGTTCAACAGACTATTAAGACTTGACAAGATTCTATTTATACATGATAGGGAATTACTTTGCTATTTTTTAATTATCCCTTCATTGATTGCAAATTGTTTCATGGATCACCGACGTCGTCTTTCGCAATTCAAGAGGAGGGAGATCCAATTAAAATTTATCTACAACAAGCCATTGAAGGTTAGAAAAGAAAACACGGAGCATCTCTCATTTAGATTGAACTCGACGTTTTAAGTAGTTCTTTGTTATTTAGTTGAATTTTAATTTCTAACGTTGATTGTAAAGTGTGGGAATTAAATGGAAATGTGTGTGTAGAGTTAGAACTAATTTTCCAAGAAGTTCTACAAGCCTTTAGGTCTCTGTGAGCAATCCGTTGAAATTCTGACAATTCTATTGTGATTTGTGATTTAAAAAAGCCACACAAGACAGAGTGTGTACCATGATTTGCGAGTAAGAATAAATAAATAATTGCTATGAGCAAGATCATTTATTTACGTGAAGGTAGGGAAATAGCTGGATTTTAAATTTTAGCCCCCCCCCTTTCCCGAAAACCGCATACATGACGGATTGGAATTGTGTAAAAGGTAATGGGGGGAGGGGTTGATATATTTGAGCCTAGAGTAAAACGGGTGGGTTTCATGTCCCGGGTTTTAGAGTCATGTCTTGTCATCCATGAGCATTGCGGTTCTGTCTCGTTTAGTGTAAACCTCGTTGGATTAATCATTAAAATAGGCGTAGGAGCCCTTTTACCTTCCCTTGGCAAAACTTGTGCTTTCTACCTTAACTGGGAATTAGGAATTTAAAAAAATTGTATTTTTTAGCCAAGTGTACGATGGAAATGATAAGTTTAGACAAGATAACTTTGAAAACGGCAGACAAAAGAAAAGTTTGTTCAAATTATGTGCAACCTAAATACCCGGTTTAATATATGCAAGGATTTAAAATTATGAATGTAAGATTGGAAACGCTTGACTTGCAAATTTTAACTAATTGAAAAGTGAAGATGAGAAGGAAATAAAGTTGTAAGGATTTGGATTGATGAGCTGAAATATAAGGAAATAGTTTTGAAAACGGTATTGAAATTGATTAAAGTTTTCGGTAGTTTAAAATTCAGAGATTGACTAGTGAAACGATAAGAAAGGGAAAAACTTTGATATTAGTAATTTAGAATTGGTCTTGAATGGGTGAAGAATCTTTGAGTTTAAAATTGAGTTTAAAATTGAGTTTAAAAAGTGTAAATGTAAATGAAGATGGTTGTTAAAAAAAGGAAGAATAATATTTATGGGTTGAGGAAGACGTTATTTGCTTGACTGATGAATCCATCTTTCTGTCTCAACAAATCTTGGGATGGGTTTAAAAAAAAGATAAATTCATTCGTTTGTGAGGGCTTTTGAGGATGAGAAGATCTTTTAAGTCCCTTATTCCTTCTCTACGCATATGTCTGCAATGTATGAGTGTTTGTACACGAGGCATTTTTTCATCTTCAAAACTTGTAATGTATTTTTCCCTCTTTCTTTTTTGACATCAAAATCGATCTCATCTTCTTGTTCTCTTGTAAGTTTACACTGTGGGATTGAGATAAAAAACAAAGAGGGATCATCTCCTTTATTTAATTAATTGACTCATTTCCAAAGTGATGGATAGAGGGAAAAGTTACTTGCTTAATTCCCTCCTCTCTTAAACTACTTTACTATGTAAGAACAACTAAATTGAGGATTTATTCGTGCCCTGCGTTCAAGATTCATGGAATTTTTTTTAGAAATTTAGCTTTCGGAAATGTTGGTATAATGAATTAGGTAATATTAAGTCTACTTTGTCTAATAAGTTTTATAAGGGTGCTATATTTAAAAATATATTCTTGATTTAGAATTTTGGATTAGAATTTTGGTTGAATTTCAAGCCCATGTTAAAATACAAAAAAATAGAATTAACTGGTTTCGTATAGGTCAATCTTGGTCATCTACGTACTGTCAAGCTAAGTTGAAGATATACTGAGAGTAATTCAATGTTTGGAAAAAGTAGTGGAAACGTGTCTCGGAGAAATGGTGTTGGTGGGTAGTTATAGATAAAAAAGTGTATAGGAACAAGGATGAATGTAAGATATTAAAAAAGTAAGTTGGAAGTAACTATGAGCTTAATTGCTTCCAACCAACCAATAAATAGATCAATTTCCCATCTTCCTTAATCCTAAACTCGTCCCTCATTGAACGAAGGAAAAAAAGTCTGGAGAAACTTGGGACAAGAAATGTTTCGTCTATAAAAGCATTGGTTGTATAAATGTGAATGTGTTTGAAGATGAACAAGCTTGCTCAAAAGTTGATTCACATCCAAATCCAAGTTTTTCTTCATCTCTCGATTTGTGCGAGAAATCAGTCAAAATAAGAAAGGTGGTAAGAAGACGCGGATAAATAAATACCCGGGTAGAAACAGCAAATAAAAAATGTATCCTCTACTCCATAAATACAAGGCTGTACACAATCCCCTCTTGTTTATTTATTTAGCCAAGTGTGTTTTGACTAATTTATTGGAGTTCCCTGTTCCCTATCAGCAGTTGCTATCTTTATGGTCCAATCAGGGCCATTAGACCGAGTCTCCGTTTCGGATCCTCCGGAGTGGCTCCACTGCACTACTACTATATCATATGCACGTAGAAAAGTGTACATGATCATCGTCTTGAGCACAAGTTGCCAAAGGGGCTCTTGCAGCAGCGGCAGAGTTATGACCTTATCTTATGTACAGTCTATTTCCCAAGCTCTGTCATATTAATGAGTGTAAACGGTGTCTGTAACGAATTATGAGCTCCATACGGCGAATTTGTATCCCATTTGTTTGACTTTGGGAGATATTATGTTTCGCATTAGCAATATGGAAAGCCCTAGGCTCTATCCTCATATAGTGTTGGTGTAGAGCTAGAGTGTGGATCTGCACTTGTGCAAGGCGTATAAATCATGTGGAAGCAAAGGGTTGGTGGTGGTGGTGGGTGTAAGAATTGAGAATAGCATCCTTGATTCTTGTTGGATATAGTGAGCAGAGTTGAGTGGAGTTTGTTTTGATATTTTAGTCATGTCGGCTCAGGCTTGGGATTTCAATGGGATGAGATGAAGGAAGGAGCGTAATTTGTAATTTGTAAATTATGATTAAGAGAAGTGTGTTGGAAATAGTAAATGGTTCAAGGAGGATTCAGATCGGCACTCTTGATACTGTCACATCTGTGACTAAATCATTTACACGCTTTTCTCAGCATTAGCATTAGCTAGAACTGGTGGAAGGAGCTTTGGTGGTGGTGGTGGATCATTCTCCATGCAATTAGTACGAGAGATTGTTCCAGGCTCAGCTCATGGAATTAACTGGGACATGTTAAAGGACACTTTTTTTTAGAAGATGCTAGGAAGTTTGAAAGGTGTAGAATGTGTGGAGTATAAGAGTTGGACTGTTTTTGAAAGCTGTCTGTTGTAGTAGAGAGGGGTTGTGTTGTAGACGTTGTAGTAATGGAATGTCCTTGAAAGCTCTGCTTGTCCCTAAACTCTGAAGACAGAGGAAGAAGATGGATTAAGAGATTGACATAATATGCTAATAGTTAATGGAAGGAGCTTTGAAAGACTGCGGTGCATTAGAACTTTAGCTTTATTATTACTCACATTTTATCAGAGTGGAAAAGTTTCTAGAGACTTGTCCAGGCTTAAAAATACTTTCCCTTAAAACTACATCCTATACTAGAGATACGGTTCACTCTGTCAACAGTTTATGCTATGACTTGCTACTTCTGGAATAGAATCTGGCAGTGGCAGTGATTATTATTTTACGACAATTGTTTATACCATCCCGTAACTCACGAACAAAAGAAAGAGACCAGCCCAACCGGGCTCTCCCTGCTACAAAGCATACCGTCGCCCGGAAAAGGATTGATTCCCATCATCCCATCACATGCCAAGGTCCAAGGTGCATAATTATAAATCACCCATGTCTCCCCACCAGAACTTAAGGATCATATGCTTCTCAACCTTCTCCTTTTACTTTCATTTTATGGTCTGGACATTGAAACTATGGAAGGATTTATGTTCCTTCCCCCCTGGACTCTAATTGCACATGCCGGAGGGGGAGGGATAAGTTGATAGCTTTTATTATTTTTGTTATCGATAAAGCGCTGGATTGCATGACTGGGGATTAAATGCGAGGGAGCTTAGAGTAGCTTTAGTCTACACAAACTTTTCCGTAAGGGATTTTGTAATGGGGATGTTAGTTATAATGATATGTTATTTTTGTAGGGCTGGATTAAGCTGGGAATAATCTACAAGTTGAGCCTTTTTTTTATCTCGTCATTTGGAGGTATAAATGTAAGTGAGAGTGACTTGTGGTGGTGGACATGGGACTCTTTAAGTGTTTGAGGTACAACAGGTTCGGCTAGCTTGAAGCTCATGTGTCACATGCATTTCTTCATGTGTGGCTTACTAATCACGTTGTGTGTTAGTAGGCTAGGGCTATTTAATTCCAATTTCAAATCTTTATCATCATTGAGTTCGTTTGTTTTTATTTGGGCTGAATTTTCTTTTTTTTTACCTCGGTAATTTTGTTGAATTGGGGCAATTTCATCTGATTAGTGGATGAGTAAAATAGGATAAAACAAGATTTTAAAATTGACGTTTAAGTTGAACATATTTGAGTGAAAGGATTACAGACATACTTTTGTAAGTTTTCATAAAGCATTTTTGAGAAGGATAATGATTTAACATTTTAATTTGTATAAATCTTATCGAGATAGTTTTTAAAGTCCTTAGGAATGATATTAGTTCCCGGTGACGAAATAAATAGTCAACCCTTTTAAAATGCCTGTGTCAGTTTGGTTTTAAAATAGTTTTGTTGGTATTTAGATTGTGGTAAGAAGCTTTGATTGTCCAGTGGACATAAATGAATGGCTCTAGTGGTCAGCTTAGACAAAGAACAAGGCAAAGGACAAGTTTCCCAATGTAATACTCTTTGAACTTTGAGCTCAAAGGCCTCCACTAGGGCCATGTCACATTTGAGTACACAATGACAAATCCATCCACTCTGTCACATAACAAGGATATAAACTAGAGGCAGACGTACGCAGACGAGATAGCCAACAATGCTTGACATTCCAAGGGATTTTTTTGTGTGAATAATTAAATATTTTGATGACTTTAAGGGTGCGGGTGATATATGTTGCCAATGGATTCTTCTCCTCTGCTCACTCTTTCAATCTATTCCACTTTAAGTAGTGTGAATAAAAAGCGGTGGCCACTACTTCCACAAAGTCCAAATGTTCACTGGGCTGTGTGAGTGATGAATGAATGGATTGGAATTATTTTCTAGGCTCTGGAGCATTTGCAATGAAATGTTGGCTTGGTGGAGACGGCTTTAAGGGCCATGATTAAGGACACTTGAGAAACACTCAAGACGTGGGAGAGATAGGAGAGAAATGTAATTTTATTATCAAGTGAACGTAGACTGGAAAGTGGCTAATGTCTTATCTTACAGTGTCCAGTTTTTAGCTCTTTTTTTAAGGTCATTTCACAGGGATTTTTGGAGGATGTGCTGGTAGTGTGTAATGTTGTAGTGAAAGAGTGGAATTGATTATACAGCCCATTACATTCTGGAGAGTGTGGACCAGGGTCATTTATTTAAACTCCACAGTTTATATCTAATGGACTTGATATGGAAATTTTTAAATTATAATAAAAACTGGACATGCAATTAAATACGCTTTTTTCAGACTTGGTGAACCTAAAAGTTTAAAGGGTTCTAGATGAGTTTGGGGATTTAGCTGTTTTTTTTTAAAATTCACATTCCTCTAGCCTGGGTCAAAGGGCTCAGTTGTTAATGGGGAAAAAACTGAAGCTCATTAATAAGATATAAGCTCCATTTCATGTTGGTTCAAAGACTGACCTCTATGGTTGTTTGGCTTTGAATAGGGATTACAGTCCCTGAAAAATGGACCACCTTTGACCCTCGTAACTTTTAAGGAAGCTTTGTAAGAGTTGTCTACTGCAGACTTAACCGGTTTATATATATTTTTATGTTCTCTTTGAATTGTGATCGGGTTGTATTTTGTACAGTAGGATGATCGTAATGGGCCCATAACGGCTGTAGAATTATGTGTAGGGATGTAATTAAAGTAAATTAATTGCAATCGATTGTCTTAATCCCTTCAATTAATCCAATTACATTGAATTTCATTTGTCCTTCTCTTTTATCCAACAATGTAGCGTTCGGAAGGGAAATGTAATTCTTTACTTTAAACGGCACATATTTTTTAAAGTTGGCTATTGTTGGATTTAAAGTTAAAATTAAATTAACTGCTTGAGTCCGTATAAACGAGTCGAGTTCAGTTAAGGATAAGTTTAAATTTAAAAAAAGTAGGATTTCCCAAGGACTAGAAATAAAGAAAGAGGTAGAGAATGAAAATGATTTAAAATAAAAGATGTTGAGCCCAAAATGGGTCTCATTTCCGGGGGAAGGAAATGGTGGTTGGACACGAAGGACAGAAATAGTTGCAAAAGAATGTTAACCATCTCCACATCTACTTCGTACAGTTCATACCTACGCAATTCTATATCATCCTTAAAAAAAGCGTGAGAGAAATCCTCCGAGACTTTTCTCCGTTTTGTAGTATGAAGTACGAGGAGGATTTGTTGCCACAAATGGGAAACTATATCAATCTCCTTTGATCCTCAACTATACAAAATACAAAGACTTTCCCCTTTACAAAAAAAGGCTCTCTAAAGGAAAGAAAAAAATCTTTACCGTCGATGGAATATAAAGTTAGAATGGTTAGAGTGTACTAGTAAATCACAGGCCCGAATGGGGCCAAAAGAATTCCCTGAACTTTATTAAGGTCATAAAGGAATTGATTTTTTTGACAGCTTCATAGTTATATCTCTGACTTCCGCAGTCAAGTGAATGTAAAGAGCTATTGATCTTTGAAATCGGTTGGGTAGTTATCGGGGAGTTGTGAATCACACAAACAGACAAATGGAGATTTGAAGATAATTGTAGAGTAGATATGGTTGGAGTGTACTAGTAAATTACAGGCCCGAATGGGTCCAAACAATTTTTTTTAAAGTTTTTGAAGGTCTCAAATCAAAGAGTTGAATTTTTTGACAGCTTGATAGTTATATCTCTGATCTGCGTAATCAAGTGGATGCAATGAGCTATTGATCTTTGAAATCGGTTGGGTAGTTATGGAGGAGCTGTGAAAGAGAGAGACAGACAAAGGGAGATTTGAAGATGATTGTAGAGTAGATGTGATGATGATACCAACTAGGTCGTCTAAGACTCCATTTCCGAGAAACTTGGGAGCTGATGGATTGCTAGAAAAGCTAGAAGGAGTTTCAATTTAGCTTTCCGCTTATTCCCCAGAAATGGAAACTGCGGTTTGTTAATAAAATTTACTGCTTCTTTAATTCGAGGGAATTGGAGAATGTAGAAGAATTGAGCGGAACTTGGGTTGTGAGTGGAGTTGCCGTAGATGTAATATCACTTGTACTAACTCAACTTTAATATCCATACACTTTTCCACTCTTTTATAATTTCATACTCTCCCAAAGGGTTAACAAAGTTACATGCAAATTAAATCTTCTTTTGCTATGGAGTATTTCTTGAGACGAACGGGAAATGCATCATTTATTCCATACACTTAGTTCAAATTAAACTTTATTGTATTAACTCGGAGGGAATGTGGACTATTTTATTGTCTACTAGGCGTCTGCACAGGCCCGTTTATGGGCCACCATTGATAAGTGCGCTTTTTCGTAGGTCAAGGGTCGATTTTTTTGCAGCATTCTAATTACATCTCTGGTCTCTATAGTCAGGTGGTTCCGTAATTTCGGAGGAGTAGAAATCAGTACAATTACTTACAAAGAAACAGACAGACGTTTTAAATGCATCATAGAGTAGATTGAAAGTGTTACTTATGCAATTCCCATTCATTGTAGTGAGTCCAAAATGATTGATTTGATATGAATAATATTTATCCAAACTGATTTAAAGAATTTGAAATACTTTGTGTAAAGTTGGTGCTTGGTTTTGACATGTCGTTTATCCGCCTGTAGCCCCTGCAGGGCATTTGAGAGGATGCTGTTAACAGTTGAAATCAATAACTCAACTGCTCGAGGGGAATGGGATGAGATGTGCAAGGAGGTTCTCTCTATCGACCTTGATCCTATTGACATATGGAATATCATATTTTGAGAACCACTGGGAGTTTCTAAATAAAATGAGAGTGCAAGAGAAATGGTTGTAGGAAAATCCCTCGGGAAGGCAAGGAGTTTTTTTGAGCCTTTTCTCTAAAGAAAGTTGGTTTACATGTTTGAAGGGAGAAAAGGGCCAAGAACTTGTTGTTATTTTCTTACAGGGGAAAAAGAGTTGTCGAGCAACTTTGACTATTATCCATAATAGCCCCCTCTAACTACCTCCAACTATAATTCCATAGTTTCAACAGCACTCTCTCTAACCTATAACCTTCAGCAGCTGACATGAGCATCTTGAACAGAGAAGAAATAAAAGCAACAAGATGCAACTCGTATTATTATTATTATCAAGTATTGGTGAAACTAAACATATCTCTGGTATATGCGTACATATGTATGGATTGTAGAAGACGGACAAGGTAGTTGATCGATGGTGGCCGGGTAAAGCCAATGAAAGATCGGGAAGAATAAGGCTGAGGGACATGATGAGACCTTAACGGGTCCTTATGTTCTCCGCAATGAATTTTCTCCTTCATCTCTGTGAGATTGGGAGTGTTGAAGTTTGGATGGATTGAGTCCGATTGAGTGGAGGTGGAAAGGGTTTGGTAAAGTCACAAGGGACTCTTTCCCTTTTGTATATTAGAGAGAAAGGGGGTGAATGTGTATAAATAAGAGGATATGTTTGTGTGAGTCTTTAAGGATTTAGTGTGGGGAGAAAGTTGTTTGGAGGTGGAGGTGGCTTGTAGAAATGTGTGGTGAGGTGAGAGGAAGAGATGATTAGAATTATAAGATAGATCAACAAGGGCTCAAAGGTCTACTCTCACCTGTCAAACCATTCCATATTTATGGCACTGCATTGGCTAGATGTTCAGGTCAGGGCTAATTGGATTATTTAGTTCACACTCTTAAATCCCACCGCTCTTATCCACAAACACGACAATTCCCATAAAAATAAACAAGTTTCTTACTCTGCAATTCTAAGTCCTTTACCTTTTTAAAGGATGATTTTAACTTGTGCGGTGTGGGATGTTAATTTGTTTGGGTAGAATTAAATCTATTGCTTTTTCATTCTTATGATTAGAAAATTTAATCTAAGATCCTTTTATTAGTTGTTAGAATACAGGGGCCATATTTTGAGATCTTTTGAAGGCATGTACAGCAGAAGTGTGTGAAATATCAAATGCACTTGACTTTTATGACGTGATTCTTTGCTGTCTGCGACATGACCTTTGAACCTCAATGCCTTCCTCTCCACCATCTCTTTTAAAAGGTGGGACTAAGAGAAAGCGAGGGAATGTGGACTAATGAAATCCATCTAGGATGGAGATAAGAGAGAATAGAATTACATCATTCCTTCATCTCTCAGACGATCAAAGGCCTCTCGGAGAAGTTCAGAAGAAAAAGCTGTGAATGAAGTTCATTACTATTTTCTTTTAAATGACAAAAAAATAATATAAAATATGTTTTTCATATGTTGTGTGTAGTTGAGGATGTTGTATGGGGAATTGGGCGGAAGGCCCCCTCCATTTTTCTTGCAATTCTCTGTGGGAGAAAGCAATTTGTGGAGCAGAATAGGAAAGGAGGACCACCACTGACAACAGCTCACTACTGTCAATCCTCTCTTCGTCCTTATGTGAACTTTTTGTGAGCTATGTTGGTGTTCGTGCCGAATGGGCCTAGCTGTCTAGGAAACAAAACGTAGGGAAAAAAGGTCGGAATTCCACCCTCCCACAATCTGCTTTTGACTTGAATTACCTTCGTTTAGATTTTGAGCGTTTGGAAAGAGTATATTGTAAGATACCCGGGTTGTCCCGGACCCTCCCAGCTCTGGGCATAAGGGCCGAGAGGTCCATTGAGCCCCCCTGGCATCCAACTACATCTCAACTTTTTGGACTAAGCGGAATTTAGTGAATGGAGGTAAGACGGGATTGATTGAACTAAAGGATTTTATGCAATTCACTCTCCAAGGGATTCACTGGGAGTTGGGCATAACAAGTCGTTTGTAGAGCTAGTCGTTATTATCAAAACAGCCAACCTCTTTCATTCTGATCAAAGAGACGGGAGAATTACCTTTCACTCTCTTTCTCAATGTAAGCGGATTGTTAGACGAGGATAACTTGTGAAGGGAATTTGCAAATCCTCTACATAGCTTAATTTAGTGGCAATATGGATTCATTAAGAATGGAATAGTGTCTAAACATAGTCTTGGAATGTTTGTAATAAATTGTCAATTTCTGAGAAACTCTTTTTGGAAAAATATCTGTTCCTAAAGTGGAGCTTATCTATCCGAGTTGAAAATCTATAATATGGCCATAGGCTGTAACAATTAATAATATTCTCTCCAACTGGATAACCGATTGCCATCAGATTTGAGAGTTAGTGAGAAACATTGATGGCTCTTAAATTAGCATTTGATTAAAGTTAGTTTAAGTATCACTCCTTTATGAATCACACCACAAGTATATAAAGCGAAAACTTAAGAATTGTATTATTAATTGTAAGGGTTGTAAGAATTGGAGCTATTATTTTTGAAAGTTATTATAAAGTGGATAGAGGAATTATGTAGTCTTTTATGAATTTCTATGTATAGAGTCCCTCAAGTCCTCCATCATACAATTTCTCCATTCTTGGCCTAATCCCCCTTAAGAAAGTCACCGGGGGATTTTGGAGAGAAATTTGGAGCTCTCAGTGCATTAGCATGGCGTATATAAATTCTCCCACTTCCGACTCTCACTTCCAACTATCCTCTCATTTTATTAGCCCACTCTTTTGTGGATCGATAAATTATGTGTGTACAACAGAGTTAGACATTGCATTTGTACAGGGTGATCCTTTTCTAAGTCTTATCTAACCTTCCCTCTATCATCACTAATTCACCTTAGCCCTTATCTAGTTAGAAAGAGACCTGAACATTCCCTAGTGAGAGGAGCCGTGGGAGATGTAACCCAAGGGATTCTTCATCATGTCACAACTGTGTCTTTGGAAAGTTTGGGATTCCGGAACTGAAAGTTCTAAATTTGGAATTACAATCTATCCCAACATCCCTTTGTTAATAGTTTAGGTAGGAGTGGATAAATTGGAATGAGTGTGATGGTAAATGATGGGATAGGATCTAGAGTGGGATGATATAGGCCTTCGAAGACAAGGGGGGGCCTTAATGGAACAAAAACATTGATTTACAGACACCCGCATTGCTACACACACTTGGGTATGTATTACGGGTAAAGATGAAGGGTTTATATAGAAATGATATATCTATAGTGGCTGGAGTTTTTTTCTTTCCGACTTTTATATTAAAGGGATGGTGAGTGGGACTTGTGTTTAGTATTCTGTTTATCTGGTGGTGCTGTTGGTAGTAGAAGAGAGAGGCTGAGTTGGTCAGGACTAGTGTAGATTATTGGCAGTGGTGGATTTGAGTGTAGATGTTTGTGGACTCTGGGAGAAATGTGAAGTTTCAGTTTGAGGTTTGCTGAGTAAAGACAAACAAAAGGGAGACGTGAATAGATTACTAAAATAATTAGCCATGTTGGAATGGCTGGGAAAGGCTTATTTATCCCTTGTCTTCTTATCAAAGTCCCACTCTCTCTCATATCCTCACCAACATCTTACTCCAGATATATAGCGGATATTTATATATATAGGCTGTCCTACAACGATGAACAGAGGCTATGGATATAATAAGAAGCTCTTGTATTCCCCACCCATTCAGCATCTCTTCTTTCAAAGTCTTTTATGTCTCAATCTATTTGGAAGATAACTTGTCCACATTCCTACACACGCAGCAACACTCAACCAAGAGAAAAGAGGAGTCACTTTATTATAGAATGAGAGTTTTGGGAGACTTGTTGGGGACACTTGGGTCAGTGGAATTAAGGGTTAGTAGGAGCTTAAAGTTATTTCACAGTTCAAGGTTACATAAAGTTTCATGGGTTAGGGTTATGGTTTTAGTAGGAGCTACTTTTTGGGCTAGGGACAAGGTACTTGAAGGTACTACCAACGACTTTCACCCCTTTCACTATTCAACTCAATTAAAAGTAACTTAGAAGGAACGGCGAAGATTTTTTTGTGTATCTTTTCTATAATTCTCTTTGCATCTCTTGCTGATTACAAAGCTGAGTAAAGAGGATGAGAGAAATGGTTATGGAGCTGTCGAAAACAGTGAACCTTGACCTTTTAAAAGTTCAAATGTTGTTTTTGGCCTCATACGGGACTGGGATTTAATAGTATGTAAAAAAAGAAGATTTAAAATAGAATTTGGCTTGACATATGAGAAGAGATGTGTTTAATGTTTGGTGGTAAGGCTAGTAATTTAGTTGAAACGAGTCCAATGTAAATGATGTGGATGGGATAAATGAGATTGAATTGTTTTGAAAGTGTTTTATGATTGTTGTGTATGTGTATTGGGAAATGGTAGGCGTGGGTGGTGGTGGGTGTACAGAGAATTCATTACATTCACTTCCCAATCTCTCTTTCCATTGTGTATGGGGTACATACTGTAAATATAAAAGGGATGAGTTCGTTGCACTTGACTTTGCCAAAAATAATAATTAGCCACAAGTCGAGTATGCCAAGTCGGCACTTTTATCAACTTTTCCATCCCATTTACCTCCGGGGGATTTCTCGGTTTTTTTTCAAAAGATTCTCTTTCTACTGTTTTGAAGAGTGTAGTTGAAACTGTGACATTCTTCCTATATGCTTTTTAAGAAGATGCCAAAAAGTGTGGAAAGGCCACACAGACAGGGCACGGCTCTCTGTTTCAGCTCTCTACTTGAAAATACTTGTAACGAGACGAGATTAGTTTTAAATTGGATATTAACTTTGTTGTTTTATGATTTTGGCCCTGGAGTGTTTTGTAGAATCAACATTTTAAAACGATCCTACTTCTTTTACTTGGTTTGTTATACTTGGCGTCGTCTAAATTTATTTCCACGTTTTAAATATACACGGTTGAACTTTAGATCGTGGCGGGTTAATGTTGGCATGGTAGAATGTATTAAGGTACCTTGGTAGGTCAGAGGTGTTTGAACAAAAAATATATTACGGGTTACTATCAATGTAAAAAATTCGGAGAGAAAATAATAGCTACCCGAATTTGTATTAGTGAAAGATTTTGAGTCTCAGATTAGGCTGGTGCCGGGTAGTTTTATGAAGGAGTTTATCCCCTTATCGGCATATAATTGAGTTATGAAAATAGGTCAGTCGGATACGTCAATCTCCCCGAATTCTCCGTTTTAGAAATCAAAAAAGAGATATCCCAAAATAAATCCTTCAAGTTTGAATGGTTTAAAAAAAAATCCTCCAACCAAAAGTTTGAGCATCCAAGAAAAGTTGTACATAAGTTAAGGGGTATAAAAAATGGTGGATTTCCACTTGAACAAATCTTGTAAGCAGGGTTTCGAGTGGTTTTTTTAAAAAGTGGTTTTTAATGGTTTGAACCATTAAAAACCGTTTAAAACCGTGGTTTTAAATGGTTTTAATGGGTATTTTTCTAAAAAAGCGGGTTTTAAGAAACCCTGCTTGTAAGTATCCATCTCCACGAATTGGGACTGTCAAGAATTACAGTGGTACAATATTCGATATTTGACTATAAACTAGAGGATATTATTAGTTGATCATCATATACTTAAGCCATCTATCTTTACAGGATGATGAAATGATAATATAGTTTAATGGACATATGTCTCTGGTTAGCCCATCCTTTCTACCTTGTTAACTCGTCTTTTATTAGTGAATAGAGAGAGAGATATGCGTTGTAACCTTCCAGATCCATCTCATATCAATAGAAGATCATTAGTCAAAAAAAGGGGAATTACCTGAGCTTCATTGACATCCAATAGATTCTATGGAACTTAGACTCAGTCAAGACTCTAAGGGAGGGATTCATTAATCATAATTTGCTACCTATTTGAGTCCAGTGTGTATCTTCTGTTAGGTGGAAATAAGAAGGGCCAGAGGGGCCTTTCTTAAGTCATCCACTAATTGGGAGGATTATGTTGAGAAAGTCTTGATGATCATCAGCTCTATTTGTTGTTATCCATTGTGATGGTGTCAGGGTGTAAAGACTATGACGGATTACCCTGGATTAGCATTACCCGTTGGTTTATCAACATCTAAAAACCATCTTATAAGCTGATGTGTGCGTGTCATCTTGGTTGCCCTTGGCTAGGGGACTTCCATTTAAGGATCTTTTCGTTTTTTTAAAGCTTCCGATTGAAAAGATTTGAGAATGCTAGAGGGGGGCCCTTTTACTTGTTTTATTACAAGTTCATATTTCTAGATTGTGTATTGAGAAGTAGTGGGCCCCACTCGGTTTGGGGGGAAGGAATTAGAGAGAAGTAATGGAAAAGAAAGATTTACGCTTCCCATTCCTCGATAGTTAACAATAGGATTTGGACAAGTGCCCGCTTTTTGTCCCACGGTCCTGGATGAGGAGAAGGAGAAAATAGTGACCAGTGAGAGGCACTGACTCTCCTATATCTATTATATCCTGAAGGGGATACTATGGAGACAATCCTATCCGTCAATCTCTTAGTTCCAGGATGTGAACAAAAAGCCAGATGGGGTCAAATGAGGTCACATCATTATATCATAAACTCTTCTTGGCCAGTCAACTTGCAAGTCCAAAAGCGCCAGTGATAAAAAAGATGACGCTATTTTTTTTCTTGCTTCTTTTTATTGTTTAGTTTGTTGGGGTTTGGGATGTTGGCAATTTGATTTGAATATTGTTTGAGTGTGTGTTTATGTTTATTGAAGGATTTTTTGGGACTAGGGAGTTAAGGGTGATGAACACTATTTAATTTATAGTCTAATTTGGAGTTGAAGGTTCAATGAGGTGAAAAAGAATAGAGAATGGTTATATTATATGATTGTCCAGACCAACTCTCTCACTTGCATTTCTTATTTAAAGAGTCAACTCTGCCGTGTTGTTCAAATTGATGGAGAACAAATGCCAAGTCATCTACTTTAAGGGCTCTGGAGATATAGTGTCATAGACATGTCATAGACAGTGTGTCATATATGTAATAATATTATCTTCTTTTATTGTTATGGGATTTTATGGGTGAGTGTTGGAGAGTTTTGAACGCTTTTTTTAGCTCAAGATTTGAGAGATTGGAGTGAGCCAAAAAATGTGGAGAAAATGGCAAAAGAGGAAAAGATTTGAGATTTGAAATAGGGGGTCACTTTCACAGCCCCCTTTTCAGCTTTGCAATAATGGAAATAATGGAATACAATAATTTAAGGCCAATCTAGAGTTTTAAAGAAGATATTTGGGGATGGTGTGGACTTGAATTGTGGTGCATATTAAGTTAGGTGAAGTAACTAAAGTTTGTTGAGAACGAAGAGTTGCGGTTAGTATTCATGGAAGGGAGTGTTTGTATTTATGACAATAGACTAGCTTCTTGATCCTTTGATAGGATCTGTGGACGGGAATAATTGATCCCCACTGGCTCGGGTATTTGCATGAAAACGGGGATTTTAGTCAAATTTTATCACATTGTTAAGACATGGTATAGAATCATTTTTATTTTGACTATTTGTTTGAACATGCTTTTCATGTTATTGTGCACAGTCTTGAGTTATCTTTCCAGACTACTTTCTGATTGCAATAATTTATATGATAATTGAATGACGAGAACTTTTCTTGAACATTCTCTTCATTTCTTGCCCTATTTTAAATTTTCTTTTACGCAGAGGAGAACATTTCTCCCCATTTTGTTAAAGATACAGGGGGAACTTGTAATTCAGGCCCGTTCTAGCCGGGAGAGGAGGTGGGCTTTCGCCTTAGAAGGTATCAGAAACCATCAACTCATTTTGAACATTTCTGAAGGTCAAGGGTAGATTTTATCATAATTAAATAAATTGCATGTCAGGCCGTCTTAGCCTATTATAGTTAGTGGAATTAGCCATTGAGCTTTGAAATCAATCAAGTATTTATGGTGGAGTAGGAAAACTAACAAACGGACATTTTAAGGGATTTATAGAGAAGATAATAGGAAGGTTAAGGAAGGCTTCTGATTGTGACGGTATAATCTTAAGAATATTGGTGCAGTCACAATGAGAAGCCAAAACTTCCTGAATCTCAACGTCCCTGTTGCCAAGTTTTGCAAGTTGAATGTAACTCGATTGCATATGTATATTTAGTGAGGTGGAGATTTAGCCAAGAAGCTTCCGCATCTGGTGCTACATAGCTACAAACAAAGTCAAAATGCTTAGTGATCATAATAATAATTTGGCTTTCCTACTAAATCACAAACTTCCTATTTGAGAATGACGTTGGTCATCCACGAAAGGATAAAAAGACGCAACTTTTCCGTCCCTCCTGATTATAAATCGTGGGAGGGTCAACGGAACTGGAGAATTTGTCACTTTATTAAATTGATAAGGACGGAGAGGAAAAGGGACTTTGAGTTTAAAGAGAACATAATAAATAATAATATGGCTTATCGTAACATGACATGAAAATGAATCGAGTTTGTTGGAGGGAAGAGTCTGATAAGAGTCCATGATAACCCTAAACTTGTCCTGAGCTAAATATTTGTGCTTATCTTCACTCTGTCCTACATCATCCTATTGATCATTGACACACACATCTGTCAAAACATTCAGTCTTTATACAATCACTTACTTATTGACCCCTCATTCCTGTATATAAGGGCTCCGTCTGCATCAGACACCCAACTACATAAATCTCCTTTCATCCTCTCTTTGTGGTAAAAAAAAAAGTCAGTTATTATGGCCAACCTTCTCCTCGTCATCTTAGCACTAGTCCTCCTCATCATTGAGGTCACACACGGTCACGGGAGGTTCATGAAGCCCCCGAGTCGGTCGTCGATTTGGCGTGTCCAGGAATTCCAAAGTGCGAATCCTCTGCCAAACTACGATGACAATCAGCTGTTCTGCGGGGGGAAGAAGCAGGTGACGAATCCGGGGATGAACTGCGGGGTCTGCGGTGACCCAATTTCTGAACGACCTCCAAGAAGTAACGAAATAGGGGGGAAGTATTATAAAAGGATCATCACTGGACGGTACTTGGCTGGAGAGGTAGAGTTTCTCTGTAATCCAAGCTAATAGCCAAGAGGACATGAAGGGCTTTATAACTCTTGTTTCAATCAAGGTCATCCAAGTCCAAGTGGACATTACAGCTGCTCATAAGGGCTTCATGGAATGGAGACTTTGCACGAATCCGGGTAAGGAAGTTCAGGAGTGCTTCAATCGGCACTTGTTAGAACGAGCGGATGGAGGGGGCACTCAAGTCCCTGTCACTTCAGCTACAAGTTATAGGACGGAGTTGGTATTACCCGCAGGGGTTCGATGTGATCATTGCATCATTCAGTGGAACTACAGGGCTGGTATGGAATTGTGGCTACACAGCTTTTTGTAATCAATTGAAGGAAGAAGGGTGTGTTGATTTATTTATTTAAATTAGGGAACGATTGGGGAAACGTTGCTCAAGAAACATTCCGTGGATGCTCTGACATTTCCATCCGTTGATTTAAATTGAATTCTCATGGTTATCATCACCTACGTCTTTATAGTACAAATGTAATTAAAATAAAAGAGTCAACTTAATCCACTTTGTCTAATTAAATTGGTCGAGTATTTTCTTAGCTTGCAACAAATGCAATAAAGTGTCGGGAGGATGCTATTAATTTGAAAGACAATTCTCTGCAAAAATCCATACCACCCAGGCAGCTGATTTTATAAAGCCCGTTGTACTTTAAGTTTGGCAAAAAAAAAACGGGCAGAGGAACTTTGGAATAACTCTGCACATCTGTCCTCCCATTTCTTCCCTCTAAAGTTTTGCGATGGAAGAAATAGATTTCGAAATCGCTAAGAAAGCTCAAAGCTGTACCACCTACTTACATGCCCCCACCACCACCGACATCCGCCAATGAATACAAGAGATAATCTCCTTGGCCAAATGCTCGCACACTCAAAGCTCTAGTTTGTATAAGGATAAAATCCGGGTGTTCTTCGGGGTTTATAGAAAAGTATATAATCTGAGATGCCGGGTGGTAGTTCAAATGTTGGTAAAAAAAAAGTGGTAAGATAAGTGTAGATAGATGCGTGCCAAATTGAGTCATTGTCAAGGAGGATGGGGAATGAAGGGAGCCACAATGGCCTGCCACACATAGCAAAGCACAGAGGCCAAATGAAACGTGTCCAAACCGCATCGGGAGTTAAGAAAGAAAAATCCCATACAACTTCATCCCCCCGATATCGGATCCTCGGAATTTATTCAAGTAAAAGCCGGGATAAAAAAATCCAATCCAATCTTGAAGGCTTGTATGGGGCTTAGGCACTGCCACTTCATACGCTAATCCCTTACTATGTGTTCAAGGCATTGTTGCAAAACGATTGATTTCCTTTTATTTTGACTTTAAGGTCATGAGGTCACCATGTACGAGGATTGCGGGTGGGAAGGCAGATAATGGATGGAGAATTGGGAATGAGGATTTTTAGTTTACTAATGTGTACTAAGAATTTAGTTTAATTGGTTTTCAGGTAGTATGGGGTAGTTGATTGGTTTTCCTTATCTCAGATTTTAAAATGGGTCTTTAAATTCTTTTAGAATTAGAAACTTGGATTTTATAAATGGAGAAGGGTTAAATGTTTTGTTTAAGTTTCCAGGAATCTTTGACTTGAAAAAATGTTTTCCATGAAGGTAACCTTATGCCGTACATAATGAGATCAGAGTTTTTTTAAATTCGAATCTCTGTTGTTATTCTCATACCCGGTTAGTAGATCAAAATCCAAGCTGATACATTGCAACCGAATGTAGCCCCTTTTTCCCGGTAACATGTATAGAAAGGAGGGAGGAGATCTCTCCGGGTAGGAAGTATCGGGTATCAGTGCTGCTTGTTTAAACACACTCCCCGGGTGTTATTATCCCAAATGACAAGGATAAGTCAAGCTCTCAAGTTGGAGCTTAATGCAAATCCGATCCAATCCAAGTTGCAAAAGAAGAAAAAATCGTTATCCCAAGCTAAGCAAGTGTTTGCTATTCCTCTTGTTCCTTTTATAACTTGTGTGTAGTCTACTATATTTCGGTATACAATATTATAACGAGTTTATTAGAAATGTCAATCTACTCTATAATTTCCATTCAAATGTTTGCTTGTTAGCATTTTTACTCTTCCGAAGCTACTGGATGCTGATTTCGAGAAAAATTACCTTCGACTTTAAAGGTCATTATGAACAGTTGGCCGTGATTGCCCGTTGCATCGGCATGTAGTGTAATTTCGCTAAAATGTTTGTTTGTTTGTATTTGTGGTGCTCATTATTTTCTTGTCGGATTTTGAAGCTCATTCAGTTTACTAGAGTAAGACAGTGAGACTTTTAATTATGTGTTGTCAATAAAAAAAACTAAAATAACTCGTTGACTTTGAAGAAGTTGGTTATGAATAGTGGCCCAGTAGTGGGCCTGTAGACGGGAATATGAAATAAATGAGCCTGTGTCTGGTGTGAGTAGAGGATCTCGTAGCTAATGGAAATAGAAGATGACGGTGAGGCAAATGGAGTTTGTTTGTCTTGGGATTTCTCTCTCTTGATTTTCGAAAGAAAATATCAAGATATAAAAATCCAACGGCCTGTTTGCTCAACGATCCCTTTCCCATATTCTGTTTCTATCGGGAGAAAGAAGTTGATCGGGGATTTGTACTTGTTGTTTTTGTCTACATAGGGAAATCGGTTTTATTATTCTTGCATCTCACGGGTAGACATGGTGGACACGGGTAGGGACGAGTTCCTTTTCTTATTACACAAGATTTAGAGTTTCGAGGATTTTATCACACTCTCCCTACCTTACGAAACTCACAAGACTTTACTACTTTGATTTATTCATCTTTCCTATTTCCATTGAAATATTTAAAGAGTTTATAGAGTTTAGCTAGTTACATTCTCAGTACAGGGTGACTCTAAAATTTTGTTCACTACAAATCTGCTAAGTTAGTTCAGTGTCTTTAATTTAAGCTGTTGGTTAATAAAATCCTTTCAGCCGTTTCGAAGGTAGGACGGTTTTAAAGTCTAAAGTAACTGGAAACTCACCCTGTACTTTGGAGCCTATAAATAAGTAACGTTTGGGTTATAAGTTTCAAACAAACATGAGTTGAATGGTATGGACTTAGTTACGATGATTAGAATAGGATGGAAGGGAAGTATATAAAAGTTTGTATTTAATTGGGGTAGTAGAGATTTGGATTACTTGTCACTCCTACTCCTCAAATAATAATGTTAGAAAAGGGAGACAACAAACTCAGAAGGCTTAATAATCACGTCTCACTAAACTCAGGTTTTGAGTCATTAATTCTAAGCAGATTCAAAATGTATTGAGATATATATTTTTGTGCAGTTTATTTTTAGGACTGGGCTTCATTTTCACTTTCAACTCCATGGCTAATTGGCCAATTAAAACTTGGATTTCCCGAGCCTCAGCTCATTTTATGCACCTCTGACTTTGGGGATTAAATTATTGCGAAATGTTGCCAATTTTGGAAATAGAGCTCCCAGTACTGTTTCACATTGTGTTATTCCAACTGTTGGAAAAGCTGAATGCACAAAATCAGCTCAGGTTTGCTGAACTTTGAACGTTGAAAAAAAGTTGTGGAATAATCCAAAGACTTAGATTGTGAAGCTGTAGACGTTGGGGAAATGTGTTTTCGGATTATTTGTTAATGTATGAGAGAGATGAATAGGAAGCCTTGGGCTTGTCCCTGAAGCTAAGGGTTCAACGATAGTTTGTGTAAGGGGTTATCATCCTTCCTGCTCAAAGCGTGAGAGAAGGTCTCCAAGGGTCAGGAGCGGAAGTTGGTGATTATTTTCTTAGCTCATCTGAGTTAGTATGTGGATAGTTGTATGTGGTGTTGTAGGGTGTAAGGCACTGTAAGGTAGGACTGAAGTGGACTGTGAACAATAAGGGAGTGTCTATTGATAATCCCAAGTGAACCCTACGCAATTCTTGTTCACCACCAACGAGGAGAAGGTAAAGTTCATTAAAGTTCAGTTATTTATGAAGGAGGACGTAAGTTGGGAGAAGAATGAGAAGATCACAACTGTGAGGGAAAGTTGGGACTTATAGTTTCTGCTGATGGACTTGGAGGGCTCAATGTCCCTTCCCTCTACTTGGATTACATGGGGCTTAGGTTTCAGACTTCAAAACATGTCATAGATATATCATCAGCATTCTATGCAGTGACCAACTTTGAGCAAAAGGTCTGCAACATTTGAACTTTGGAGAGAGACTTTAGGAGAATGCAGTCTTAGTTTTATGAACTCGGTTGGGAACTTGGTGTGTGGAAACTTTAAGGGAGTTTTGGTAAATGAGATCTTGTTCACAGAGGCTCCTATGTGTTTTAACTTTTGGAATAACTTGAGACTTATTGTCAGGGGTAGTTTTGTAGATGGGATAGTGAGTCTTCTTTTAATTTAATTTAATTATAAATTAAATACCCAATATTCAATAGTCCTACACAACGTTTAACATTGTAGGATAGGAACTTTAGCACACACAGCATGTTTAGAATATCTCATAAGATCCCTAGGAGTGGCTCTTGAATAATTTTTTTAATGAAACAGAATGTTTCGAAATTGGAGTTTGAATGAAATTTTCAATTGAGATTTTAGCATTGAAAATAGGCAGAGAAAATGATGAAATGATTGAGCTGCAGAGATTCTGTGAAAAAAAATATATTTTTCTAATAAGTTGTAATGTTGTGGGTGGTGTTGTTCAACAAGAAAGATGAGTGTACAGATCACTAGACCATATGTTTCTAAATAAGAAAAACAGACGGGCTGTTGTTTTCAAAACTTAAGGCTCCTCATTTCTTGGCTCAAAACAGCAAGTTATAATAAAAACAAGGGAGTAGAAAAAAATAAGTTTCAAAGCTGAATTTAGAAGAAAAGTAGAATGTAAACAAAGGGTGGATTGTCAATGTTGTAAAAGAAGTGAAATAAAAGAGACAAGTTAGGGAAACTTCACTCTTCTTTACCATTACACATTATAGATGATAAATCTATTAACTTCATTTTTACAAACTATCCCCGCCATATTGGACTACCTACAAACTTTTTCAAGACTCAGCATGTTTCTATTATTTATTCAAAATTCATTCAATATGATGAAAAGGTCACGACTTTATTTTACAATAGATGAACAAAAGTACAAGGCCCGTAGAGAGGGTACATCCCAAAATACAGGCCGGATGGCCCTATAAGGCTCAGTTTGAAGTACGGAGGCCAGACGAACCTTTGCTACGATCCTGAATATTATTGAGACTTATTCATAGAATTGTGTAAAAGTTGGAAACTTTTGAAACTAGTCGCAATCTGTGATGAACATAACTTTTGAATATATTGGCAACTTTTTTTGAGCTTGTATGGATTTTCGGCATTGTGGGTGTAGCATATTTTATTTGTTTGTTAGCTGAAATTGAATTGTGTGTATATATAGAATCCATCCTCTCTCCTTTCAACACATAGCAACTGGAATTATATAAATAATAAATCAGTGCAAAGTAAATAAAGGGCTAAGTGCCACATTCAAGATCTAAGAAATTGGGTAAAGAGGTCAAATGGAAGAGGGAGAGGGGATTTAGTATGAGAGAGCCTCTTGGATCTTCTTAGAAGCGGATGTGGAAGAATTTAGCTGGGGCTTGTAGAAGGTAGAATAAGCTAGTGTGTGTGTGTGTCTATGGCTCCGTATCCGCCAATAAATTGATTGCCCTCTTAAGAGCTGAGTTAAGTGCTATTTTTATCAATTCACCTTTGTCCATCTCCTCCATCAATCCTTCCAACATGACTTTACCCCCTACCAAAAACCTATCTCAGCCCACTAAATGAATTCTTAACGGCCAGTTTAGGAGTGGGGAGTTTAGTCGGGCTTAAATGGCCTAGTGGCTACTACCCGCCGGCCACTATGCACTATGCAATGCGTGTCCAGTTTAAAACTAAGCATGATGGGCTTTCTTTATGTAGCTCGGAAATTCGGCTTCGTTAAGGACTGTTTTAAAACTTTTAATCCCTGTAATATCCTTAAGTAGCTGTAGAAAAAGTTTCTACAATCCCGGCAACCCTGTAACACACAAGGGTCATCATCATCCTCCTAATGTCCTTAGTTGTTAGTGTAATAGAATTTTGGCCTAGTTTTGGGTGAAGGAGGATATATTTGTATGATAGTGTGGGCAGGTTAAATGAAATTGGTTGGAGGGTGTGGTCAGATGTGAGTTTTGGGGGTGGGTGTGTATTTGAGTGTGGTTGGTCATATTGTTAATCTAAAGTAAATAGGAGAAAGCCATGTAAGTTTGTTGTATTGAAACTTGTGTGTTTGCTTTTACTCGGATTGAAGATGGTGGGGGTTGTTGAGGAGGGAATCAATTATTAATTATCAGATACACCTTGTCCTACAAGTTCTATGAACTGGAATGGACAAGATGGCCACCACTAACTACTACTACTCGAAAAACCATCCATGCTGCTTGAGAACCAACACTTGACCTAAGTGCTCCTTTAAAAATAAATAATACTGCACAACCATCATGAGTAATTATTTAGTAGGGGATACTCTTCGTTGGGACTCTAATATTTATTGAGGCTTCCTAGCACGAACATTTCTACCTTGATGGCTTATTAAATATAGAAAGGGGAAATGGAATCTCTGTTCAAAATCCGTGGGTTTTAATCAATTTATGACAGTGGATGAAATTTTAGAATTTAATTGATAAGGTACTGTCCTCTTAAAATAAGTAAGTCTTAAAAACTTGAAACAATGGCCGGGGCCTAGGGATTTTTGAATCCATGACAGAATGATTTTATTTTATAAAAGAAGATGAGATAAAGTTGAACAATTCCTAAGGGTTTTTTGAATATGGTCCAACTGTTCAAGTTGAGATGTATTGGAGATAATTGCATTTAAACATGAACGTGGTAAAGTTGATAAAGTGCAAGGAACGAAGATGTGGGTTAATCAAAGGCCCTTGGCCAACGACTTGCTCCATATCGAATGGAAATTGGGAGATGATGAGAAGGGACGTGTACTTTGTTGTGCTAATTAAATGGATCGTAGTTGTGAGAAGAGTCCTTAAAAGCTTTTCTCTCTCTTCTTGATAACTTCCATTCTCTCTCAACTGTTGAAGAATAAGATGGGGAAAGTGTCTGAGAAACTTTGAGCCCTGGACGATTGAACAAAGAAGTTGAAAAGGAAATGAATGGAATGTAATGAGCTGAAAGTAAAAGGGAAGATTTGATGAAGGGAATTAAAGTGAGTTGTAAATTACCTTAGAACTCTTCATCTCCATCCTCAACCATTTTGACCTTCATGCAACTTTCCCAAGATGAGAGAGAAGAGAGAGAAACTATAGGGGATTCAAAGGTAGGCCTAAAAGGGTTGGTCGGAACTGTCCTTATTATGTATGCAGATTAGAGCCAGATCAAACATGTGCATTTCGCAAATATTTTATCAACATCTTACAAAGGGTTATGAAGATTAACTACATTTCGGCTAAGATGGACGCATTACATTTAGAGTTATGCAGCTATTTAAACTTTTAAATTCATCTTGGAATTTTCTATCTACTTTATTATTTGACTGAAATGTCGGCTGGTATTTTTACTCTGACCTCTGAAAAGGTGTTTATGAATAGTGGCCTATTAATGGGCCTTTTGACTTCTGGTTTAACATTAGCAAATGATTTGGGAAAAATGAGTTGAGTCATAGTTTTTGAAAGCATTGAGATTGAAGATTCTGAGTACTGGGACTCAGGGACAAAATCCATAAGGATTTTTTGACCTTGTTAGTTAGTATAAAGATGTATGTGTGTATTTCTAGAAAAGTTTGCTTTCTGTCCACGAGAAGTATGAGAAAATGTTTTTGCTTTAAGAATTTTCTAAGCTTTCTTGTTCACATGTATGTGTGTGTGTATTTCTAGGAAAGTTTCCTTTGTGTCTTTATAAAATGTAGTAAGAGATTTGTAAGTGGATTGAGGTTATTGAGCATCGTCTCTTCTCTCTACAAATTGGAACTCGGGGGTTTTTGCATGGAAAGTGAAAATGTTGACTCTGTCGAAGAGGAAGAGGAAACGGCACTTTCCCAACCTACCCTTTTTTAGTTTTTTATATTCTTGTAATCTGCCAGGCTGGTGCTATCCCATACAAAAGAAGGCCAACAGTCTTTTTGAATCCACAATCCACATCGTCTTTCAAAGGGCTCACCATAAAGGACGTTTAAGTAGTCCCCTATGCAAACTCTTCCTCTCACAAAAGACAGAGTATGGAGAGCCCTTATGGACAAGAATGACAAGAAAGTGGGTGATATGATAACCAACTCCCCGCATTCCCTTTTACCCTCCGAATTTCGGTATTCTTGGAGAAAAGCGGGATTTGAGATTGTAGATAGTGAATTTATTTTTCTTCCTTGTCCGCGGTCCGTCTTTGTGTTTGCATAAGGGAGAAGGAAGAGAGATGGAGAATATTTACATTGCAGATTGGGGCCCTTTAATTCATTTCCTTTGCTCCATCTTCAATATTCCCTTACAGTTCCCTACACCCTTCCTCACTCCAATAAGGTTCCAACCTAGGCCTAGGTTCAACCTAGGACTCCCTCTTCAAACATTACATGTTTTATGCATCGAGGGAAAAGTGTGTGTGACATGGACATCCGGCATGTACCCTTGTCTTTCCATTCAAATCTTTTATGGATTTTAAAAGCAGGGCACGTGGGTGGGGGACGGGGGTTTGAATAAGAATTTTATTTAGGGACTAGAGACCCCTTGTTCAACACCTTCTGGATTCATTCATCATGGAAAACTACTTAGGGCTACTTTAAACGTGCAGTTGTGAAAAAAAAACTCCAGCTTTCCCCTACAACTTTCTCTCAAGTTAAGAAATGCGTAAGTTGGATTTAAAATGAAGAAGCCGGTGGTAGCTGGGATAAGTTCAAGTGTTTTGGACGTGACCCTTCAAAGAGAGGGGATTTCTATATCCGACACTGGGAACGGGATGAAATGTCGAATTGTATTTTTGAAAGAAGGGGCCCGGAGCTGTTTGATGTTTCAGTGTTGACCGTGATGTAGAGAAGAGTTGAGGGGGGGGCGGATTTTGAAAATTGCATTAGTGTCAATTCCATGTGTTTGAACTTGAGAATTATCTAGTCTGACCTCACCATCTTCTTCACTCTCTCTTGAATATCAACTGAGGAGAGGGGGAATCATTTTGCTGACTTTGCACACAAGAGTTCCACCTTAAATCTGGAATCAAAAGAGGGAATTGTAGATATCAAGTAAGGAAGAGGTGGGTATGGGTAGTAAGGGCACGTAGGGCATGGCTTGCTATTCAAAGATCTTTGTAAACTTGTCAAAGTCCAACACTGAACTTGTTCCCTCTCACTTGTGCAAAGATATGAAAAGCCATGAAAGCTAAGAAGCGCAACGCCGAGCTTCTCATAAATTCTTGGAAAGAGGAAGAAAAGGGCCAAAGTTGTTGCTTAATGAACTCATTCGAGAATCTCATGGAGAATCCACCGAGTTACCTTTTGTCTTCAAGTTGATTCAAACGAGGATTAATTTCATCTTAGAATATCATGCAAGATCATAAGAACTAGGGCTTAAGACCCGTCCCAGACGGGAGTGAGGGGGGGTGGTGCTTTAGAAAGAATTTCCTCTTTTGGACTTTTTTTAAGGTCAAAGGTGAAATTTTGCGACAGTATCATAAATGTTTGACTGGGCGTGTTAGTCTTACTGATGGATTGAGCCATTGAGGTTTAAAATCTATTAAGCAGTTATGGAGGAGTTGGGAATTATACAGACAGACACTTTAAGGGAATTATAAAGTAGATGTGTATGTACATAGTGTGTGTAGTACAAGTTGTAAATTAACGAGTCAAAAGTTCACCTACTTCCTTCCCAGCATCCAAGCCATAAAGTGTCTAACCAACTCCAGGTCTCTTATATAAGGAGGTGGGAGTATCTATAAAATCTAAATAGGGAGGAAGGAGTGATTGGGGTTATATAATGCCCGGGTATTTACTACTCTCTCTCACCCCTCTGCATACTCAATGAGAAGAGGAAGTTTGGAATTATATTTCCATAAGTAATTTCATCCAGATTGGATATCTCCGGAGGATATGGAAGAGGAGGAGGTCTGGATGAGGACTAGGGAGAGTCTTTTATTATTAAGTCCCCCTGTGATTAAGTCAATATTAATTGGTCTAACACCTTCCTCCTGTGCCAAATCCTCCTTTCTACTACTTTCTACAGTCCCCCATCACTCGCCCTGCTGGGCACAAAGCTGGGAAACTTTCCCCGTTTCGGTGGCACAAATGGCCCCTCATTTCCTTTCCTGATGAATTCCAATCCCTTTGGACTAGAGAGACTGGGAATCCCAAGGCACGAGGATTGTGATCACTAATCACTTGAATCTATTATCTATGGAACTAGTCACAATTTCCACACACTCCTCCTGTGCATGGCCAAAAAGTGACTCCTTTTAAGAGATACTTTACCAGCTCCCTTTTGAACTACAGAACATCCTTTGAAATTGCTCACCAATCACATTTGAGCTATAAAAGAGAATCTTATAAGATAATTAAATGAATTATAAAGGGTAAAGGTACATCAAAGGCTTCACCTGCTAATTACTTTATTAGAATCCAAGGAAAAGATTCCGAGAAGTTAAGTCAGCCCATGGAGAACTTGAACTGGGAAAGTAATAACTTACAAAGTTTGAGCCCGGGGCAAAGGGCTTGTGTAATTAGATGCAGATAATGTGTGTACTTAATTAACTCATTTTGACCAACATGTTTGACCTTTAATGACTTTTATGAATGATTGTATGACCATCCACCCACACCACTTTAAAGGCCTAATTATCTGTGAGACCCTTTCCTGTCTAAGCAACTAGAATGGCAAGGGTCCCACTGGGACTCATTACCAGCCGGAAAGCCTTTTTTCAGGGCCACTTATGAGCTCATGAAGTTTTGTGTGTGGCTTCCACAATATCTTGACATCGTCTCTCTCTATCAGCTCTTCGCACATTGCTTAATTTTTTGGGGAGGAAATCTGTTCTTCGCTATCTGAGAGTGGAAATTACTGGAATTGGGTGCTTAAGTAGATTCTTTAGGAATAAGGTCTTGTAGGAATATTATATGTGTATAGCAGAGTGTCATATAGGAGAGAGTTAGACTTTTTTAAGATAAGGAAATGAGAGTATAAGGAAGATAGAGAAGTTATTAACTCTTAAGGAATTTAGTGTCCTCAGAGTTGGGCTTGTGTTTCTCAGTTGAGAAAAGGATCTCTGAAAGTATTTCGAATCTTTCTCAATCTTTTGAATGTTGTAAGTATTTTGGAGGAAAGCGTGTGAGGATTGGAGATTGTTTTTTTCTAATGTCTGTCAAGTCTTTGTGATCTTCTTTGCTCCCGAAACTCAGAATAGGATCCTCCTTTTTAAGCTCCTCAATTATGCACAATTTTTTGCTCTCATTATCGTTAAGGTGGAGAGAAGGGAGAATATTAGAGAGGTTGTGCTACAGGGCTTCTGATTGTAACTCTACCAATGTTGAGAGTATTGCTACAGTCAAGTCACAATCAAAAGCCCTGTACCACAACCTCTCTATTATTCTCAACTGTATATCTGAAGCCTATATATCCATGTACTATGCTCATAAGGGGGATAGTATATAAGTTTAAAAAAGTCTTAACTTATGGAAATAAGGAGGAAGTACTTAGCTTCGCTCTTTTGTAATGCTTGAAGCTACTGTTTGAACAAGGGAGATTTTAATTGAGAGTTTAATGTAGTTTATGGAGATGTTGGAGTGTTTGTTAATAAGCCTAGCTTGACAAGACTGCAGCAGATGACATATTTATAAAAATTATAATATACATTTTATCTGATAACCGTTTAATTGGACAGTTGACAATTAATGTCAAGTTTAAGTTCCACTCAACTTTATAAAAAATTATTAATATTTTGTGCGATATTTAGTAGATGATGTAATATGGGGAATTCACCGCAGTGAAACGCCATCTGTACCAGCACACAAAAAGTCTCTTCTTTTACTGACGAAGACCAAAGTCCACCACTTACAACGCTTACACTATTAACATTTAAATTAAATTCAAAAATCACCAAAATTATTTTTTGAGAACCGCAAGAACTTTAAAGTGAATAGATGCGAGGATTAAGAATTATTCGAATTTGATCTATTTATTATTTTGCTTTGTTCGTCAAGACTTTTAACAACAAAACTATGGTGGGAAGTGTAGGACATCCATAAATTACAGCAGGAATGCTTGTATACTAAAAAATTTAAAAATTAATGACATATTTATGGATGCTTCTTGATAAACCCTGCGCTCTACGTGAATTATTTTACATACTAGACTCACAATATGGGTGAAGTCTGACTTCTATTGTATTTAGTATATAATTCTATGAATATGGGTGTGGGATATTATTGAACTGTATACGTGTTATTTGACGAATATCATTTAGTTGTAGGATTAATAAGAGCCTTGAGCCAAGTCTGAATTAGCTGGCAAAAGTGTAGGAAGATGAAGTGTGTGTGGAAAGGGAAAGTAAAGTGGGAGGAGTTTAGGTATGGAAATTAAATGAAAATATGTGTGGGATTATTTAGATTGTTGAAGGCCGGGGAGATGGCTGAGTGTAGTAACCGCATGAGCCCTTGGATCTTAGGTCTAAGCTATTCTTAGTATTCTTCTCCAAAGCGTCTGCCGCCTTTGAAAGGGGGGATATTGTGTAAATAGCCCTAAACCTTCCACGGCCTAATGCCCTGGAAATTCTGGGGAACTGGAAGGAACCTGGAGACTCCAGAGAGAGACCACACCGTGCCAAAAATATATTCTTCCCGTCCAAATTTATGTGAGATTGTGAGTATTGGGAAGTATGAGAATCCATCCTCAATTTATGTAACTACGTTCTAGAGATATTTAGTCTTCTTGGAAGCACAAGTCTCCCCGCACATGAAAGACAACAACATTAAGGGCTGTTCATAAACTATTTACAATCCTTAGAGCACTTTTGGGTTTTCTGAACCTTGAAAATGAGCGGATAGGGTCAAGGGTGTCTAGTCTTTTGGGAAAGTCATAAAATATAATTGGGATTCGGTTTCAAAGGCCTGGCCGTTTTAAGGGTTTCACATGAATCTGAGGAGTTGGTGTCTAGCCCCGAAAGAGGATAGAAGCTATCGGGTTTAAGGGCCAGTTTTTAGCCCGTTCGTTAGGGCTTATTAGATCTGGGATTGTGTATATGTTTTAATAATTTTAATCTTCGTTCAAAATGGAAGTTGTGTAGAATGGAGACAAAGGATTTGTGAAGATGAGAGGAGTTAGTTCACCTTTTGGGTTGGCCAAGTGCCACATCTCTCCAGTTTTGAAAAGTGCTCACATAACTTCCTCTCCTACAAATGACGAGGATAAAAATAAGCAAGCCCTTCTCCCTCATAGAAAAATGGAGGAGGATAAAGAACATCTCGTCTTCTTCTTAGAACGGCTTATGGGACAACAGACACTTTTCACCTTTTCATACAGATGAAAGAACCATCTCCAGACCCGTTCGGGACATTACCACACGGACTACGACTACTTAAATTATTATTATTAACATTCACCCGCCTTTCCCCTCACATCTCATCCGGGCATTCTACTCAAACTACCCACCTCTTACACATCAAATGTATTCAAAACCCTAGAATCCTTACTAGAAGAATCAAGGTATAACCGATGAAGCTTCTTAGCAAGTCTCTCTGGACTAGTTTCCTTTATATTTCTTAACAACACCTAGCAACTGACTTTAAAGAAATCACTGTGGGTTCCTTAGAATTTTTTTCGAAAATCTAGATGCCACAAATTGTAGAAAATGTAATGAGCTTGAATTTCAAATTTTGACTCGCCCACTAGGGTCAAACATGAATGAGGAGATTTGAGGGACATTAGGAGATTTGAAAATGACTAATGGTCTTATTCTTAATGCTGAGTTAAGGGTGCACTACCACTTACTCTAATGTTAATTAGATTGGCGTAAATGTGAGTGCACCCTTAGCTCGGCATTAATGGTCTTAACATTGGCGTTAGTGTGATCGCACCCTTAGCTCAGCCATTAAGAATATGGCCATACGAGAGCCAAGTGGGACGTTAAGGGAGAACGCGGGTTGAGCAGATTATGACTTTGGATAAGGCGGATGTTGATGTTTAAAAAGTGTGGATCTTAAATGGTTTTGTGTAATGAGCAAATGATGAACTCCTTGTCTACGATTAATGAGATGAGAGAGTGAAGAGTGTCAAGATTTCATCAGTTCAGCTGGATACATTATTATTAGATTCTTTAAATCCATATAGAGGATTTTTATGCCCTTAAGAGTATCTGGTTAGGAAAGATATGTGTAGGGTATTTTGTAGTTAAGAGTCGGAGTGTTTTGTGTACAAGACGGCTGTTTTATCTCCGAGAGAGGCCTTTTACAAGTCCATTAGGGTTCGGGATTGAAGAGAGACGGATGGGGAAAAAATCATGTTTACTACAAGGGGAAAAAATGTCGAGACATATGGACTGGAGCTGTTGTAAAAGTTATGCGGGTTTTTTATGTATTTTTTTAAAAAGTTCGGGTAGGATTATTAATAATGTGGGGATAATTAAGGGACTTGTATTGGATGCACCTAAAATTAAGCGTGAGTTAAATCAAGGGCTTAGATGATTGGATATTTTGTTAATGAGCCTTGTAAAGTTGTAATTGAAGTGGAATGAAGTAATTAAAAGTTCAGTCTTTGTCGACATTGTCTCTGTTGAAGGGTCCTCTTGAATACTAAGGGCAACTCTGTTTATTATTCTAAACTAGTTAAAATGAGAATGAGAGAAGAGGATTTCCGACTTAAGCTTCTCAACTCTAATGCCCTCTTAACTGTCAACTCATCTTCTTCATTCATTTATTCATTTCCCCTTGTAAGACAATAGCTTCTAAAACCTCTTAACCTCATCTATCAACTATGATGAAATACAAGTTGAGCTTAATTGTAATAACAATAGTATGTATCAAAAAATATCATTGTGATTATGATCTTGAAGTTGTTATAGCTTAGAAGTATAGGCGAGGAGAAAGTATGTGTCCCCCGAAATCCAATTAAACCCGACTGACCCCCCGTGGTGTGTGTCTCTCTGTGCTGTGCCTATTATAAGAAGGCTAATAATGAAATGTTGGTGACAGGTCAGGAGAGGAGATGGTGTTGGATTACAAAGTGTCCTCCTCACTAGTTGTCCAATTAGGAGACAAGTTGAAGGGGATTAATCTCCGTCATTTCAGAAGGATGGCCAATAAGCAGTTAATGGCAAGCTCATTTATTATTAGATATTTCATTGATCTTTTTGGGTGAGAGGAGCGTATGGTGGTGTGGGAGTTTGGGTATTAGATTCACTACAGAATGTTATTGGTGGGAATGAATAGTGGAGATGAGAGATGCAGTATGGACCGTTCTATCAAATATCTCTAGCCAAAACCATTTTCTTCATTTTCTCATGACAGGGAGGGATGAGTATGTCAAGGTTCACCCAATGATTTTCTGACGCAAAACAGATGGAGTTTTTTTTAAAACTTGTGTGTAGTCTATCATTAATTTAGATCCTTTTTCAGAGGCGAGACACGTGTGTTCATTATGAATAAGTCTTTGGACCTAGGAAGGATTTGATTTCCTCAGAATTGTATTCTATGTATCGACTTATACTGTTGGGCTTGTTGCAAGGTGTCCAAGCTCATCTCCAAGAAAAATGGCTCCCATTGACCGTGCTTGTATGATGGTGACTAAATCTTAAGTTTTTAAATAACTCAAATTGATAGAATCCATCTTACAATAATGAACGGTTCATGGGAACGATTTTATTCGGAGATGAGATTGGACAGCTTCGGACATACGAAACTGTACGTTCAAGAAGAATTTATAAATCTCATTGTGGTATGTATGCAAGGTGAGTTTTATAAAACTATCCGCTTTTGAACGACCACAACTAGATTCATACTCTACCGATTTCAATTCCGTTTGACAGATTTTAAGGATAACAATAAATTGAGTTAAGTTGTTGATGGGAAATTTATCATGAACATGACATATCATATGAATGACTGATGACTAAACATAAGGAAAAGCGATCGATAAGAAAGACGACCCTTGAGGTCAAGACGATTTAGTTGACAAGTTGGTGATTAAATATGTTGAGGAGCGATCGGTGCGATCCCTCAAAAAGTTCCCTTCATCTCATCCAATAAAAATAAGGAATAAAGCACAGTTGTCCACTTATGTTTTCACTGTCTTTCATCCCTTGAGTCCTCCTTTTATTTCTATACATAGCAAAAAAAAACTTTCCATATAATTTGGAAACTTTTGTTATTTGTGTCTTGTAGAAGAGTTGTTGGTCTATTTGCCAGCTGGCTAGAGTCCGTGGACAAAAAGGGCCCATTCATTCACTCCCTGCACTTTTTACTTTAGTCTCTCTCTAATTTGGTCAGCCAAAAAGGGAAGAGGTAAAAACGGGTCTCTTTCTCCCAAAAACAAGAGGATTTTTGTGTCCTACCAAAAAAAGGGTTCAAACAATGCGGAGCCTTACCATTCATATGTTGTTTCCCTCTAACAATTTGAGGATGTGTCTCGGCTGTGTGGAGAATGGATGACCTGGGGGGTAATAAATCCAAATATCTGGTCCGCAGAGTCAGACAGCCCATTCATAACACACGCATCTCTTTCTCTCCAACTCTAAACAATGGCCGGCATTGTCTCAGTCCCCTAAAGTCCCCTTTCTCACATCATTACAAGGACAAATAAAACAATCCCTGGTCCACTTAATAACTAGAATATATTTATCTATCCGAATTTGGGATTCTGGGCTCCTTCTGCTCAACTGGGCAACAGCACTTACTATTTCCCTCAAAGTACACGTCGTACTTGGGACATTTGTAAAACAATAAGTTCACTTACTATGAGCTCTGAGGTCTAATGAGATTTGGTGGAAGTGGTCCTTTGCTATTTCCAATCTCCTTAGTCCAGGGATATACTGGACTTATTGTAGCTTCAAGGGGCTAGTACTTAAATATTTTCTTCAGTAAAGACCAATGATGAGAATGAAGCTGTTAGAATTCCTAACCTTAGTTAACCTTTGTTGAAGGTTTTCGAGATGTGAATAAATTTATGAAGAGAGGCTAGTGGGACCCCCTCCCAATACTCTCTGTCAATCCTCGAGTCTTGTGAGTGAAGAATGATTGTGGAGGAGCTTGTGTATTTGTCCATTTCATTAGTCCATGTCCAAAAAGTTTGATGTGCTTGAATGGATTGATCTGTGAAGCCCTTGGAATATTCCAAAGGGACCGACAGCTCCTATAGATATAGAACAAGTGTGTCTATGTACTCCATCATCATCGTTGATTGGAACAAGGACTCTCTCTCCTCTCTAGTCTCTCTCGGATGTGAAGGGGTGAATATGAGAGAATGTATAGATTAGCTATTGAGATAGTCAAAATGAGAATTCATATCTGGTGAGACCATATTTTATAATATGAGAGTGGAGTTGTGGATCAAGGGATGAGATAAGTGGATTGGATTCAACAATCTCACATTCACAATCCTCAGGGTACAGAAGGGCAGACCCGCTATGGTTGCAAGTCCTCCGCAGGGCCAAGTAACGGGTAAGGGATTCCGAGAGTGGCGGAGAAAGCATGGGGACCCAGCCTGTGCATCCGTCTGTGTCCTTCTCTATCCTTTTGTGTAGGAATGGGGGGTATAAGGTTATATAAGATTGTATAATGGTGGGAAGTGTGAGTGAATGAAAGGACTAGAAGGGACATTAATCTTCTCCCTTGTTCAAAATGTCCGAAGGAGCCCAGAGATTTTTTATGCTCCATTTTTTATTAGAAAGTCCTTATGCTTTCTCATAATTCAGAGATCCCTGCCCTTCCTACTTGTCCCTCAAGGTACGCTTCTTCCAAACCATATTTATGGACATCTTCAACTTGTACTGGATACTTTTAAGATCTATGAGCAAATTATGTTATAGGAATAAAAGTGGTCATGTATCAGGCACTTGGGATTTGGGTGCGAGAGAAAGTGCGTGTCCTTTATTATTTGGGATACCAAGGGTTGGAAAGTAGATAATAAATTTACTTTTCAAAGTGAAAGGATTTTTTAAAAAGGAACATTTTCCTTATGATATTAATCTTATGAATTGAATTTTGAAATATGATATTTTTTAAATGCTCAGAAATCCATTGAACTATTACTAAAAGAAATGATATTTTTTTGATATTTCTAGGATTGAGTGTTTGGACCTTCTCATCGGACATTTGAACAAAAGCGATCATCGGCCAAGATTGAGTCATATTGGATTTGTGTATCTTCCCAGCTCTTGAGAATAACATCTCGAGAACAAAAGGAACGTCAAGTTCTGAAAGTCTCAACGGATTTCCTCAAACTTGCAAAGAGAGGAAAACAAGAAAAGAGCTTTTAAAAATCTCTCTCTCTCTCTCTGAGGAAATAGAAGAGAATCTGAATAAAGCAGAGTGAGGTCTGACTGCTATGCCCAAAAGGACAAGGGCTCGTCACAACTAGTCACGAGGCACATTCTAAAAAATGTTCTACTAAAGTTGATAGTAGAGTGTTGTCCTGCCAATTCCACTACTCGGGATCCCACTGGACTGAACAGATCCAAACGTCCCGACAATTTTGAAACCGCAAAAAGTGGAGTGTCCCATGGGGCAGTGGAACTGGGAGCTCATGTCCATCTCATTATTCCCGACCTATTTCAATTGAGCTCGGATGGAAGCCACAAAAAGGGAATCTCTTGTTAACAAACTAGTCCAATAGTTCCATCGCACTACAATCAACGTGGATAAAAAATTAGCCCGTGGTCATTGTGGTGGTGACATGGGTTTCCCATACTTCACTTCCCCCTACCAATTCTAGATGAAAGTGATGTGGACCGAAAGGAGGTGAATGAATTGTGAGAGGAAGTAATATAGGGAAAATGTCACCAAATTGTAGTATGGAGCGACGACGGTGGGGATTGGAATGGTGGACAGGTGTGTTGACAGTTCTGGTGATGGTGTTAAGTGAGAGAGGTCAGGTGGTGCGGGGGGAGATAACATGTCCCCCGTATCAAGAGATCCCCTTCTGCTCCTGCTTCGTCCTCGATGACCAACTTCATATTCAATGCTCTGGCAGTGACATCCCTGCTCTCAAAAAGTCACTCCAAGTCCTCAACGGCCCTGTCAAGTCCTTTAGTGTCTATGACCTTGACAGCAGAGCTGCCATATTGCCCAACGGGGTCACTGACAATGTCACCTCTCCAGTCTATCATCTCCAGGTAAGCACATATGCTTGTTTTTTTTCTTCAGCTCTTGCATGTTTGTGACATTTCTGTTTCCTTTGACTAAATCGATAAGTGAGGGTCGGTGTTGCCCAAGACTGTGGGTTGTTGATGGGATTTAGTCCTGGCTTTCTACTCAAACGCTCAAAAAGTTGATCCTTCTTGCATCAATGTCAATGGAATGGAAGATGGGAGCCTCTCTCTCATCTTTTTTTAGTCTTGTGTCAGAGAGGGAGAAGGATATTTTTTTGTTATCCCCGAGACATTTGCTGGCCCACCACACATAGACCATGTCTACCCGGGTGACTTTGGTGAGAGGGGAAAGCGGGTTTGTGAGAAATGGTTGGATGTGAAAGAGGTGGGAGAGAAGGGCTTTGGTATTTTTATGTTATTTTGATGGCTTAATGATAGCAACCCGTCATATCTGTCATGTTCTCTGGGATGAGTTGGCTTCTGAGGAGACCGTGTTAGCTCCGACTAATGGAACGAATATTATCGTTCGGGACGTGTAAATAGGAAGAGATGCTATTTCAGAACTTTCTATACAAGCTTTTAGGGGACAATGATCACCTTCTATTTGGGATAGGCCATTAAAGTTTAGCAAATCGGAGAGGGAAAAGAATATTTCTTAATAAAAACTTGGACAAATCTTTCATTTTATTACTTTGGGGTCACAAGGACTCGAGTGTACTGAGAATTAATGGTACTTATAACGATTTAAACTTCAGAGACTTTAAGACTAGTTCAAAACTTTAAGACTAGTAAACTCACTTGCCCTTTCAGTCTTTACGATTAGAGGCCTTTGGCTTTTTAGTAACAATTTGAAGCTTAAATAAGGATAATAAATTATTACCAGCTACTTACTTTGGCTAGTATCTAATTCTATGATGTAATCATTATAACCCTACCCGCTCTACCGGGCATCCCTGAGAATATTCAGCCATTTATCGCTGACACGTCATAAATGTATCCTGGAATTTTATATAATGTTGTGTAAATGTTTGTTAGTACTTCTACTCCTCTATGACCACTGGATGGACCTTCGCCCCTGAAAATGGGTCCTTACCAATAATAGCCCATAAATTGGCATGTAGACGCATTTAATATTTTATTAAGGGCGACACATTTATGCAAATTTATCATTGACTGGTAGTAGTGAGCACCACGTTCAAAATGTGACAGACACACACACACACACACGAATATTTCTAGCCAATTGTAGTTAGAGATGAAAAGAGTATAGAGAATTGATATTACTGTAAGTTATGATGGTGATTAAAATTAAGTAACTCTCTTGAATTGAAGTGTTGTAAATATAGGGTGGGCAATTTTTGAAATGTATTGACTTGAACGGTAAATTCGGTAAATCCTCAATGGCCTTATAAATTGAGTTGGGAAAAATAAAAGGGCCCTTTGAAGCGGACAGATATGAGAAAATAAAAGGGGAATGTCTTTGAAGGTCCATTACCTTTGTTTTTTATTATCTTTCCTAATATTTGCAGCCACGCAAAGTTGAGGCCATTAAATTCTCCTTCTTATAGATTAAAGCTTTTCTTAAACAAGCCTTACGTTGACTCAAGGCTTCCAGGCCCTTTCCAACCCTTAGACCATCTCACTTTAAACAAGCAAGCGTTTCCAATTTATATCCGCGTGCCTTTTAATTCTTGGGAAGAAGGGGCAACTGAGAGATGCAATTTAATTTAAATAAATTATGATACCACCAATCTCTAGTTTATAGAATTCTAATCCCACAATGATTGCTGTAACAAGACTAATGCTAATAATAGCCTGAGGTTAGAGGTCATCCACTACACACGATAATAGTTTCCATTAGTGCAAATGTGCGGAGCCGTGTGGATCGAATTTTGAACTAGTCTTAAAGTCTCTGAAGTTTAAAACGTCATAAGCTTAACTACTCAAGACGGCACTAACTTTGTTTAGTTTAGCCCGGAGTTATTCGTTCTCGGAAGCTGGAACAATTAAGGATGGGGAATTGAAGGTAAAGTTGAAGTGAGTCTCATCTCTAAACCCCAACCTGGCAAATTATTTACAAAGATTAACTTGACTGGGAAATGTAAACTTTCTGAGGCACGAACATGAATAAGAGAGATTAAGCGGAAATACCTCCACGTCCTTTTCCACTCAGAAGCCCCTGACATTCGACCCTTGACCTCCTCAGATGTGAAATTAATTAAATGAGATGAAGGGATTTCTATTGTCAATACTGGGGCTGGAAGTATTGAAGGGATTAGGGGGAGAGATTAAATGAAGAGGGAAAGGCTCATAAAGTCATTGGAGCGAATGATAATCCACTGAAATTCGAAACTCCCAAATGTATGGGAAATAGTCTGAAATAGTATAAAAGCGGGTAAAAGCGGGTCTCCTTTGTGTAGAGTCTGCTCTCTTGTTATAAATCTTATAGGAGGTTGGGATGTTGTGAATGTCGTAAATCCCGACTCTCTTCCTTCATTTGTTTAGTCCCATTATTCTACATTTATGTTCTCCTCCTGTCATTCACCGACATTCGGCACCAACTAAATAAATACACAAATTCCAAATCCCTCTTGATCTTATCGACAATCTCAATACTCCACTACCCGATACAGGCGATACAGCACATCATTTCTTACTCTCTACTTCCTATACAAACTCTCCCTTAATCTCTTTCCAACAATCCAATGGAATCTTACACAACCTCTCCGCTCAATAAATCTCCCACATAATCTACTTACCCAATGTCACCTATCCAATGACCCCGATCCCTTCTAAGAAAAATCCTTTCTTACCCATCTCTCACTCTTAAGGGACTGTTCCTAAATTACGTAGCGCCAAAATCCCGTTTTTAGACCCCCCCCTTAGGTTTTACGTAATTTAAGAATATACGCTGGACTTTTCCCAGTACTCCAAATGAATTTTAAAGTAATGAGGATGATTGGCTTTTTGAATAAATCTAATTGATGAAATGTGTTTTTGTGTGGCTTTAGATATCGCATTCGTCGTTAGAAGACTTGGCAGAGAGCAGTCTCCGAGGTCTGTCCAAAAGTCTGGAGAGTCTGGCAATCGTGTCAAGCCGTCTCAAGTTCATCCCTCAAACGACCCTGTCAACCCTGAGACGTTTGAAAATGTTAGACTTTGAAGGGAACCAGGTTCAAGAGCTGGGACCTTATAGCTTCCACAATATCTTACTTCAAAAGGTGAGTCACTTTGACAATTGATTTTAAGTCCCTTTGAGAAATAGCAGAGTCAATCACATTTCTCTCTCCCTACCCGGGATTCCCTACCCGGTAGTTCAAGGAGTAGAGTATAGCGGATTTCGGATTTGAAATGAATCTCCGAGAAGTTGGATGAGAGTTGATAATGTTTGAAAGAGATCTGGTCCTCTTGTCTCTCTGCTCAAGATAAGTTGAATGAGACTCTTGTCCTTAAAATAAATCTGACTTGTGTAATGCCAAAGTGCGAGTTAATCTAAATTGGTGTAGAGAGTGGAATGACTTTTCTTGCTCAATGAGCTCGTAAATAAGACTCATTAAGGCTATCCCTTCTTACAGATCATTCTTGAAAAGTCATTTAAATCTGGAGAAGGATCAGGTTAATGGCAAAGGCACAGATCACCTAGTTGATACAACACGCCACTTACCGTCTATATCCTATTAGAGGACTTAAGAGGAGGTAGGTAATGCCCGGGTAAGGGGCGATAGGCTTAACTAGTTTAAGGGGACAAGTTCTTCAAATCTCTCGTTATTCACTTCCTAATTGTTATTGCTGACGATTTCGAATTCCTTTAATAATCCATAAATCCAGTGTTGACTGTTCAAACTAGTTCAATTTACCTTCCGAGATTAGGACGAAAGGGGAAAGTGTGAAAATTGGAAAAAGCATTAAAAATAATGAAATTATGATAATGAGTGCTGGAAATAATGAAATGATGATTTTTTTTTCTAGCTCAATTTGAAGGGGAATTTGCTCGAGAATGTTTCCGAGCACGCATTTTGGGGACTAGAAGAAACGCTGATGGAGATTGACATGTCTGAGAATAAGCTCAAGTCCTTTCCATATTCGTCCCTTCGTCGTCTCCGACTCCTCTCCTCATTAAATGTGGCGTGGAACGAGCTGCCCGACTTGTCCTCTCTAATCCCTCAGTCATCATCCCCAATATCCTCTTTGGCAGAGTCCCGATCCAAGAAGTCAGGGCCAACAGGGGCGTTCGATGTCATTAGATTCGGGCTGAAAAGTGGAAGCCCGATGAGAGAGCCTCCCCTCGTGTCGGGCACTTCAGTGGATACTCTGTCATCCAGAGAGGGACATGTTAACACTGGGAACTCCGTCATGGAGTGGCCAGCACTTAAGTATCTCAATTTGAATTCCAATTATCTCCGTAAATTGAACAAGGAGACCTTCAGCTCCATGAGGAACTTGCGAACTCTCTCAATCCACTTGAACTCCATTGAATCCATCGACCCCGACGTCTTTGCCCCTCTCGCTGAGCTGGAATCCATTGACCTGAGCCATAATAAAATAACAATCTTGCCCCCCTCAACCTTCCTCTACAATACCAAGCTCATTTCAATCGACTTGAGCAATAACCACCTCCACTCTGTCGGTGGGGGTCTCCTCAACAACTTGCTGGAGCTGAGGGAACTCTTTCTAAATGGGAATGACATATTGCAGCTGACATCTTCCACCTTTTTGTATTCCCCAAAGATCTCGATACTGTATCTGCAGGGGAATGCCCTCCGGTACATGGAGTCTGGAGTCTTCACTCCTCTCACCAATCTCACAGAAGTCCGACTGAGTGACAACTTCTTGAGGATTCTCCCTCAAGACTTATTCCTTAATAATGAGGCCCTCACCTCCCTCAGTCTGGATGGCAACTTGTTGACCAAACTTGCTCCAGGCACTTTCCATAAATGCAAAGGTCTAAGGGAGCTTCGTCTTCAAAATAATCAGATCAGTTCCATCCCGGCGGGGGTCCTTGAGGTGCTTGAGCAGCTAGAGGAGGTCCATTTAGAGAATAATAAGCTCACCTTGATCAAAGGGCTGGACTCATTAAGACGGATTCGACACGTGACATTGTCGAGGAATAATCTGGAGAAGCTGACGGGGGAGGTGTTACCCGGGACTGAGCTGAGCTCCCTTTCCTTGGGACATAATTCCATCAAGAATATCCAGGACGGAGCTTTCAGCAACCAGACAACTTTGAACATTTTATTTTTAGGGAATAACCGATTAACGCAATTAGGTCCCAGGTCATTTGCAGGGCTGAGAAGCTTGGAACGGCTCTACTTGCAGAGAAATAACATCACGTTGATTCATGGGGACTGTTTCAGCAGTCAGACTAAAGCTTTGCAGTACCTCGACTTCAGCTATAATCGCTTGAAGACGGTTAATCGAGCCATATTTTCGGGATTGGCGTTTATTGAGGAGATAAACGTGTCCCATAACGAGATCACTACGCTCGAGGATGGAAGTTTCACCAATTTGAGAAGTTTACGGATTTTAGACTTATCTAATAACCGCCTAACTGCTCTTCACTACTCCGCAGCATTTCATCCAGGAGGATTGGAGATCCTAAAAATCTGTTGCAATGCCTTAAGTGAATTCCATGTCCCTGCAACCACAATGGGCGGTGGTGGTGGAGGAGGAGGGAGTGCTGAGAATCCCTCGTCCCAGTTCATATCCCGAGGGTCAGTCCAAATGGGGCAAATCGCATTGAAGGAATTGGATATGAGGGAGAATGAGTTGACGGGCTCAACTTTTCGGCAAATTGAAATGGGACGTCTGGAGGTTCTGGAGATATCGGGAAATAATTTAACCGACTTGGATGAGAACATGTTGGGCGGGTTCCCCTCTCTGAACTTCTTGTCTGCGGAGAAAGGACACATCACCGCCCTACCGGGCACTCTGTTCAGGTCTAATCTCAATCTAGCTGTTATAAGACTAAGTGACAACTTCATAAGTCACATCCCGGATAATATATTCGTGCCCGAGGTGCCGGGTGGAGCTAAAGCCACCTCAGTAAGCCTGTCCCCCTTAAGGGAGCTCCACTTAAGGCACAACAGACTCCGAGCGTTTCCGTACAAAGCGTTGGGGAATGCAAGTCTGCTGGAAGTGCTGACCCTTAGTGGTAATCGTATCAATACTCTTGACCTTAACAGAGTGACACTGCCCAGACTCAAGCAACTGGATATGAATGACAATAGACTGACAAAGATCTCGGGGTCATCGTTGACCAAGTCGATGCCGATGTTGCAGGTGGTGGACTTTGGGGAGAATAATATCTCTCGAGTGAGTGACGAGTTTGTTCGCAATGTCTCCCTGAGTCAGATAAATTTCGGTGGCAATTGGCTGCAAAAGGTGCCCTTTGCCTTTTCGGAGCGGTATGTCTCGAGCTCATTTGTGCTGAACATGAGTGGGAACCCCTTGCTGAATTTCTACACGGAGAATCACCCGAGTCGCAACTTCTCTGTGATGGACTTGTACTTGTGTGACACGAACGTGAGCTTTTTGACAAGTGAGGAGTTTAAAATCTATCCGAGACTTCATCGACTTGTGATCAAGAGGAATCCGGTGACACTGCTTCCTCCGGGTGCCTTCTCCACCCTCGCTCATCTCAATCTACTTGATTTGAGTGAGAATGCCATTGAGGATTTGAAGCACGACTCATTCACCGGATTACTTCTACTCAAATCTCTGAACCTTTCACACAATTCAATCAAGACTCTCAATCCATTCCACACACATCTGGCTGGACTCCAGGTTCGTATCAAACTTCATTTAACATCATCCGAATCATCATATCTCATACTCTCTACTAGTATCAACTCAACCACCATAGCTTCCATACTCACTCTTTTCTATATCAAAGGGAAAGAGTGAGCTTCACTCTCTGATTTTTATTCTCTGATTTTATAAGTTGTAATCAGATCTGTGGAGCTCTTCTACAACCTCCTCACACTTTATCTGTCAATCAGCTTCAACTATCTGAGCCCTTTATATAGTCCATCAGTAAGGACGGGATCCTCTCACAGACATGTCTTCTTTTTAATTCAACTTGCTACAGAGATTCACTTCCCTTACACTTCACCATTGTCAAGAGGCAAAAGTCACGCCTTTCCAAGTTTCGAAAATAAGTGGAAAGATTATTTAGTACCTGATTTATGATCAAATTTGGTTTTGGTATGCAGCCTTTAAGCAATATCCCTCTTTAATACTTTTAACTTTAAAAACCCGAAAATACCCGTGTATTGCAATTCGTTTTTTTTTGGAAAAGTTCGTTCCTGGAAATAGTGTGCACAGTCCTTAAGCCATATCCCAGAAGGCGTTTTTTTTTAACTTTAAAAAATCTAAAAACTCCCGGGTATTGCAATTCGGTTTTTTGGAAAGTCCATTCCTGGAAATAGTGTGCATAGTCCTTAGGCTATATCCCAGATGAGTGTTTTTTTAACTTTAAAAAATTGAAAAATACCCGGGTATTGCAATTCGGTTTTTTGAAAAGTTCTTTCCTGGAAATATCGTTAGGACTCTTGATACCAAATTAACCGAGAGAAAGTCCGAGTTTTTATTCTCGGGTATTTTTCGCTTTTGTTTTCTCCATATGAAATGTTGTCCAAATCCGGTAATAAATTAGCTCAGAAATTTGGGTTTTCACTATTTTCGAAACTTGGAAGCCCTTGACTTTTGTAAATGTTAGGTTTAATTTAGTTGATATTTGTGAACTGTGAGTTTAGGTGTGGATGAAGATTCCTTTATTCTTATTTTAAAATGGGATGAGATGGAAAAGAGAATTAATATTCCCCGTCTCTGATTCACCTGAGACTCCAGTCCGTGGAAATTATTCCCATGAAAACTTTTCCAGAGATTCCCTTAACCCTTAAAAGCAATTACTTCCACCCGCATCTCCATTTCTCATAACCCAATGAAAGAAAGTAGAGACGGGGAAAAGGTATAAGAATTTATGGGCAAAGACTGGAGAAGAGTAGAAAGGGGTCGACTATGAAGGGTCATTAATTAATCAAGCGTTTAATTAATTAAAGTGAATAATGGAAATGAATTGATTGTGTTGGTATGATTTTGAAATAGGACTTGGACCTGTCCTACAATCAATTATCTCGTCTCGCCCCCGAAACATTCGCCAATTTAATCTCCCTCGTCACACTCCGAATTCGGGGGAATTGGCTCACCGGCCTCCCACCCGATCTCTTTGGCCCCTTGGCCCGTCTCGCCGTCTTGGACCTCAGTCATAATTTCATAGAGACTATTCACTCCACCGTCCTTAGACATTTGGAGACCAGGATTTCAAACTTGAGACTTGAAGGTAAGAAGAAAGAGATTATTTTTTAAGGGTGTCAACATGTTAACCTCGCTTTTCCCTTTCATAGAAACAAGTTTGGGTAATATTATTATAAACAATTCATCTCTTTGGCCATTAGTAGGGGGAAATTGTTGAGCCTTCTTTGCTTGTGACGAAGGAAGAGACTAAGACTTGATTTGGCCAATTTCAAAGTGCAACACGAGACATTAAAAAGAGTTAAACTTCAAAGCATATCACTTTCACGTCTAAGGGCCAAATATTTTCAATCTCTCCCTTTTAGCCCAACTCTGAGGGCTTATAGGTTCATCCCACTCCCGTATGTCTGCAAACATTTATGAGTCTGTTCAAATTTGGCCCACTGTTTATGAAGATGAGTTGGAAGATGGTGGGATTGGTCAATCTAGTGACCTGTGGACGTCAGTCATAGGGGACTTGAAAATAAGTTGTGATTCATGAGGAAAATCAAATTATATTTATAGAGATTGAGATTGGGAGTCGGGCTAAATGAAGCTGCACAGGGAATTTTTTTAATGGGATTTTAAAGATATTTTTCAACACTCAAGACTGTAGAAACTGCATATTTTAAATTCAAGTATTATAAAGTTATGATAGTTATATATTTTGGATGGGAGTGGTTCATGCGGGTATTTCCAAGGGGGCTGTCTCCGTTAAAAGATTTGTCTATCTCTAGAGGGTATAATGAATATGGGAATATCCGTATTGTATGGCTCTGTAGTAGCTGTTGAGTGTGGATTGTGAGACATTTTTCTTGGTATGGATAGAAGGGGATTTGAAATCTCTTGGATTCAGTTCAGGTCTTCCAAAGGGCTCCTCTCTCAATACGACACACCATCCAAGAACATGGAGCCCATGCTAAATATTCACACACATTAATCGCATTGAGTATTGTGAGACGTGATCCACCTCCTAATATCTCCAACACTTTAAACACACTGAAACTATCCAAGACACAACCCACACCCTCCTTAAATTCATATCTCTACACTCTCTTAACTCCAGTCCTTTTTAATCTGGCTTTCACGCCATCAAAATTGGATGCAAGAAATTATTAATATCTTCTTCGGAGTAGATATTTTCTTGCGGGCGCGTAGACTCTGTAGCCCATGTTGACACGGCCTAAGAGTCCTGTAACAACTTACTTGTAATGTAAAGTGTAAGTAATATGAGGTGGGTCTGTAGTCCTTGTTTCAAAGTGAGGTCAAGTCACGTAGTTGTAAATGTAACTTTGTCAGTAGTAAGAGGGGGGAAGTCTTTGTACACTTGTCGAACATGGAGGATAAAAGTTTGTTAAACTTCTCTCCTCCGTGTCCTCTTCACCAAATCCTTTGATGATCCTTGAGGACAGGGGGGCCCTAAATAGTCACTCCCTTAACAACTTCAAAACCGAAAACATATCCCACAAGGAATGAAGATAGATGCTCTAGTCTGTAGTAGATGCTGACCCCCTTGTTTACTTGAGAGAGGCAAGGGATATAAACTGAAAGTACATGAATCTGGAATTTCCTAGGCACTTCCAAAGAGCCTGAGTAATGAGCTCCAGTTTTAGTTCCAGAAACTCGTTGGACGTGCTTCATTTGGATTTGAAACTTTTAATTACTTTCATCTTCGAATCTCTGATTCCACTTTGGGGTATTGGACATGTCAGAAACTCGTCCACATCATCCACCTCATACATTTCAACATAACTTTGCCAAACTATCCGCACTATCTCACTAGGCAAATACTCTTTTCGGACACCCTGTCCAGTCTTTAGGATTCTGTCCGTCTGTCTGTCTGTGCAAATGAGAGATTGATTGTAGAGAGAGAGAAGATGCGGTTCTCTAAAACGTACTAGTTGCTTGCAGATGAGAGAGAGAAAGGGATAGGAAATGTCGGTGGTGGTGGTTGAGCCAAGGGTCTAGTCGGATTATTGAAGGCGTTTAAGGAGTGGGATATTTTATTAGACATTTTATGACAAATGGAGGATATTCATGAGAGACTATTATGAAATGATAGTGTCACCTTGTGAACCCTCTTGGGTGACTTTTATCCCTCCCTCACACATGATGAATTGTCTCTGGAGCCAAACTCAGCTCTTTTTCACTCCTTTTCCCAACATATCAAATCTACTATGAATATACAGCCACCTTATAAGGGATACGAAATATCCCAAAGATTTGTATGAGGAATATCCATGGATTGTTGGACTTGTTCGAGGACTCCTTCAATTCCTTCACAATCCTTTGAGAAGAATGAATAGGGAGATGTGGATGGCCCTTAATGCCATCTCTTAAAAAGAGTCCGTGAGGGGGGCTTTCCCGTTCCCTTACACTTTCTCTAAATTGTAAGCTCAACTTGGACTAAAGAATCTCAGCTCGGAAGCTTCTTACAAGATTTTTCGTACCGGGAAGGAGTGATCCCGGGTCGATAGGGTTAAGAGGAAGTTGCCTTTTTATAAAATAACGCTCCGGATTCTCACTCCCTTCAATTCTTGGTAAAGAGGTCCTCACGGTGAGGATAAACAGCTCCAGCTAAGGAAGCCCAACTGGGTCAACACGCATCTCATTTCTGACAATCCCGCCCGGCCTTTGTAAACATGTTTTTCTGAGAAGGGATATTAATTCGGATCGTTAATCCATTTAATTGTCTCCGCTTGTTGTGCCGCTCAGGGTATTCCCGGGATGGGTAGAAGGCCATAGGGGTTATTTCTAAGTGTTGGTGTGATCATCAAGGGTTAAGAGAGGGGATTTGATGAGGGGCAAGGGATTGGTAAGTTGGTCGGGTGTGACGTGACATGGTGTGAACAAGCCACCTGAGCTGCACAACTGTCACCCACACGATCCTTTAGTTGGAGTCTGTTGGAGCGTCTTTGAACCTTGAGAAGCCCCCTCCGAAATCCATCTATTCTCTTTACCCTCCACACCACTTCATATCCCTTTTCTCCTAGGCATTTGCAATGAGGGGACTCCACTCCAATCCCAATAACACTACTTTATCATGTCGGAATAAAAGGATGGAATCACCTGGTCCATTTCCGACCACCTCGGCCTCCTCTCGAGTACGGTACTGAGGTCATAACATATTCATCAAGGCCCTCTAGTGCCTTATATGCAGGGAGGAGAGATTTCACGTTTCACAGGTCAGCCCTTGAGTGTCCTGATGCATAAGCAGTTGTTACACAAAGGCTGGGTTGGATGTGAAGCATTTCCATATGGATTGTAAGGACTGGTTTGAGTTCCTTTCCCTTCCGGCCCTTTGGAATGAAGTGAGCTCTTGTTGTATGAGAATGATGTATGGGAAGAAGTGAAGGTCGTGGTGTGTAGTGTTTAACAAGTAAAGTTGCAAAGGGCCAACCTGGATCAAACACATGAAAGCTAATCTGCCGCATAAAGTGTGGCTGTGTAGGGCGGGATGCGAATAGACTCCCGACTATATTTACCCGATTTAACTATTACCCGACTTTATTTCCATTCGGTGCAATAAAACGGTCTCCTTTCTCCCCCAATTCCGAGATAACTTTTACACTTCCCCACGTCCTTCCTAAGAGATTGAAGTTGAGGGCTAGAAAAGGGACAAAGTGTCGAGTCGTGTTTGAAAGTAGCAGTGAGAAGAGGTCCCCCCTTTTCTTGTTCAACTTGATGTCAAATTCAGAAAGTCTCAATAAATCATCTCATTTCCATTCCCGGTGAATTAGGATGTTGGTAAGGTTTGAGGAGTTGGATGCTCATGAGTTATATGGCCTTGGAGCTGGGGAAGATGGAGAAGATGATGATCTGTGCCATGGGCTAAAAGTGGCATGGGAGATAATTGGAAGTAAATCTCTGAAATTGAGAGTACCACTGGGCACGGGATTTATGGTCTTCACCATTTAAGGGGCATGGAGATTTCATGGACAACCAGCTACAGATTTCATACTTCAATTCATTGCTCTGGAAACTTTTTGAAATGTCTAAAGGATTGCCTGGATTGGAGTCTGGAGAGGATCCTTGGCTTGGAGATCTATCCACATTTATCATCCCTCCAATACATTTCTATAATAAATAAATCTCGTACGAATTGCAAATTATTTCCACTCTTCCTTTTACAAGTGGGGTTTTTTTTATGCAACATAGAACTGAGAATTGTGAGGTCTTAAGTGTATTAAAATGAATAGAGCAGTTGTGGAGGGAGGGCGAAAGAAACGAGAAACATTTCAAGGGAATTATCGAGTAGGATTTTATATTTATAATGTTGCTATTTGAATCTGCTTAATTGTAGATTGGAATGGGGGAATCTTGTTGATCTTGGCGTCGTCTCCTCCTCATCTCATTTGTTTCTTGGTGACTACACAATGTCATTTCCAATCTCGATAATCTCTCTCTTATAATCAGAATCATATTCACAAGCCCATACGAACGTGTGGATACAAAGACCAGTCTGTGTCTATAGTGACTGGTGACTGTGGTGACTATGATGTGTCCAACAAGAGTTACATGTCAATCTCTTGATTGTCCTTTTATAATATAGCCTCGTCATCCCTCTTCTTCCTAATAACAGCCCTTGTCCAAACTCCCCATTGTTCTCCATACTAAAATCCTTTGGTAATCTCCATAATAATTCCAATCTAATCACCAACCTTCCCTTTACTGGCCTTTACTTATAGAGAAGAATATGTTAGAGGTTCCGGGGAATCTTAGCCTCTTTCGAAATTCTATCCTACCCCTACCAATTCCATATCCAATATCAATATCAAATCAAATGACCTTGTAGTGTGACAAGGGATGACCCTAACATGTGACCATATACAGTTCCTTCCCTCCCTTCTCATCTCAATCAACTCATAAAGCTCATAGAGGTGGATCCTAATTCAATTTTAAAATGCTACCGAACTCCCATGTCATGTCATCCTTGTCCCTTGTCCGTCATGACGAGTCTATTTTTATCTGCCTGATGATCCTATTGATCCTCTAGATTTTCCTGGAATCCACATGCCCACATTTAAAAATTCCGATCCATAATTGGGCTTTGCTAATGAATAATTTGTATTGAATTGCAGAGAACCCTCTGAACTGTGACTGTGAGAGTAAGGAGCTGTGGGAGTGGCTCCAGGCTCATCCCAAGGTATTCTCAGCCTCTTCAATAGCCTCCCCTTTGTTGGGAGGAGGGGGTGTGTCTTCTTCCGCATTTACACCCGGACAGCCGAATTTCATTTGCGAGCGACCGGAGGAGTTTCGTGGACGACGGATCCTTGAAGCCGACTTGGATTTCTTCTGCTCATCCCCGGCCATCGTGAAATTAGCGATTCAGGTGAGCAGGGCTGGGGGATAATTAAAAAAGCCTCCCTTCTACTCCTCTTGTCTACCTGACTAACTTTTATATCAAGATTAAGGGGTGGAGGGCAATTTAGGGCTAAGTGGGAGGGGTGATTTAGACCCTGTTGGAATCACGCTCCTTCATCTGAGTACAAATGGGAGAGAATGAATGACGGCTCAATTTACTTTGATGAACAAATTTGGCTTCTCCACACTTTTTCTCTATTTTAAGGCATTTTAAGGGAATGAGGAATCTACATGGTTTAGTGCTTTTAGAAAGGGCTATAGGAATTTTATTCAGATTCAGCTCAAGTTACCCTTAAGTCTACACGTACGGCTTGATTAGGATATTAGGGAGGGAGTTTAAGGGATTCCATATCCCAACATCAGTCCTTGGGAATTTAATGAGACTTTTCCAATCTCTGGATGGATAGCGTGTAGTCTTATTGGACAAGAGTTGATTAACAGGATAAGATACTTTATAGGTGAATATTAATCAACTCTTACTACAACAACTTACTCCATGACCATTAACTTTAGATAATTAAATGGATCAAACACACGCTTCTCTAAGCTCAGAATTATTAGAAATCTTTGAGCTCCCTTGAGAATCCAGTTACAAGCTTGGAACATTAAATTATTAGCAAAGTTTATTATAAGTTAAGGAAACTCTTGATTTGCAAATCTAATGAGATTTCTTGATGGATATATAAACAAAAATTGAGAGTAAAGGTGTAAAGGGAAGAAGGAGATAAATAATCGGGAGCAATCCCAGAAAAAACCAGGCTGTCCAATACATCTCCCCGAATTCCATTCCCCCGTAAAACATTTGTCATTCAAATCCCCGAGAAAAGTTTCAAAAGTCAGAGGGGGAGGCATGTCTGTCTGTGCGTGGAAGTCAGTGATAGGATTTTGGAAACATAGGTCCTTGAAGGGTATAGAGATATGATCTTTATAGATAGATTCCCCACCTAAGCCCCGATTTCACATCTCTCAGACTATTTCCCCCCCCCGGAAAGGGAGAGGGGGGATTTTTGTATAGAGAGAGAGATGCTCGTCGATTCGATAAGTCTGAGAAAAGATGAGAGGCCCAAGGGGCTTAAGTGAACTAAGGAGAAAAAGCTCGGATTTTAACAAGAAAAATAAAAGGAGTGACAAGAAAAGATTATTTCCAACGATTTGATCATTAATTTTTCAGAGGTTAACCCGAAAGTAAAGTGAGTTGTCTTGCTAATACCCGGGTAGTGTATGATGCTCCCATAGTTGATGGTAGTTATTTTTTTCCCTTGGCTCAGTGAGTCAAAGGTAGGGAATAAATCCTTTGATTGCTTTTCATCATTGGATTGTGAGTGATGAAAGGGCTGAGGAGTTCATTTATTACGAGATAACCAAGTCAAAGTCCTCTTCATTATTGATTAATCCTCCCTTAGCCTCCCTATCTATCACACTCCCTTACATTACACATTAATAACAGGCTTTTGGCCAAGTGACAGGGAGAGAGTTTAGTGGCACTTACAATGCGAGTACTTTTAGTGATCAACCCCAAATGAGGTGCCATTAGTCTTAAAAAATCAAGTAAATAATAC
>JAQFYM010000236.1:0-91940 GCA_034694785.1 Agrenia bidenticulata
GTTTCACGTATTTTAGAATAACCTTACTATCGATAAGCTTAAATGGCATTGTTTCCCCTGGAAACCTCCTAAGATAAACTGTATGACAACCATGGCTGTAGATATTAATGTCTCCACTCCAAAGGGTTAAGCAGCTCCAAATTCTTGTCAGAAGAATTCAGTCGTTCTAACATTCTTGGATATTTGGAATCTCAGAACTTTTGCATATATGCTAGCACTATAGATACTAAACCACTCTGAATTTATTTAAATGTGGAAAACGGAATTCTATAGAAATCAGAACAAATCATGTGGGTAGATAGATAGATTTTGTTGAAGTTGACAGAGCTGTTGAAGGATTGAAGGATTTAGTGTCATGTCATATTATCTGTATTGGATGTGAAACCCTTCCTTATTGTAATGTACGTTTATTGAGCACACGCCATCATGTTGAACTAGGAGGTTGGACACAATTTGGGAGGTCCGCTGTCCAAACCTTCAAAAACTTTGAACCATAACTGACATTAACTTTGAACTTGCGAAAAAATTCAAGTCTTTCTCTCAGAGAATAATAAGTAGGAGCTCTATTCACTACTCTTCAATATAATGACGTGAATAGGAAAATAGAACGGACACGCCTTCGGCTTTTTTAATGTTTCATGTGGGTCCTCGGGAACTACTTCAATCTTTAATTTTAGTTATTTTGTAGGAATTACTAATGTAACGAGCTTGAAAATTCAAACAGTGGTATGTAGTTTTTGGTACCTCTATACCGTACTACTAACTACTAGTTATATTGTACATTGAAAGGTATCATGTCTTTCCCAGACCCATGGAGCTTGTTTGTATTAGAAAAGTGGAAGAATATGACAATAAAAGACATTATGACATGGTTTAAACTAATTTAAAGCGACGGTGTAGGTATTAAACTGAAAGAAAGAAGAGTAGTGGACTTCCACCTTTCAGCCACACAGCAAGATATCCCAACATTTGACCACTATCACTTTGACCACACAAGCTGAACTTCACACAAGAAATCCCTCTTTCCTCAACCATATTTCTAGCTGTTGAGAAAAGAAAAAAGAGTTCTATTCATCCAAAAAACACACGAATTTGAAATATTTGTACAAATTCGTTTAACTAACTGAAAATTCTAGAGTGAAACGGACAACCTATTCCAAAATTTAAATTTTTAAAGTTTTTGCTTACTAGTCAATTTCATGAAAATAATCAAAGAAAAAACGTTTTCTTGAGAAAATAAAAGAAAACCACATTGACCAATAAAGAATGTAACATGATGCCCTAAAATGGTTTTATGTCTCTATAGTGTACTAGTAATACAATGTATCATTAAGTAGTAGTTGTACATTTGCTCAGTACCAAGACCATACAATTAGCTTATTATTAGTTCTGGGAAAGTCGTCGTGGAGTCAACCTGAATAACCGGAATAGTAATTCCTTAGAGACTCATCAATAATTTGGTTTGATTTGATTGAGTAGCGGATATTGATTGAATGCCCTTACAGCTTGGCTTACATCTTAGAATCTGTTTCAAAAATATGCACTTTGCACAAGATGAACAGAAATGACAGCATCTTAGTTCTACACATAAAATCTAACCATCCGTTATTATCTTCTTTTTTGATTAATGCAAATTGAAAATGAATTTCACTAGAGTTAGCTATAGTAAAATGTCTTCAAACACATATGTTTGAACAGTTGAGGATACAATTGAAAGCAAGTAAATAATTCTAATAATATTTATGAATCTCGTGCAGAAATCGCAACGTCCGGACAAAACATTTAGTATTACATCTGCCAGGAAAAATTCAAGTAAACTGATTATCTGACAGCACGTGTAACAACTACTTATATTTGTTCATTCTAGCGTCTCCATTAATAGTTGTAACAGAATATGGCAACAATAAAGCCACGATTTTGGCTCTCTGCTCGTATCAAGGAACATGGCCATCGGTAAGAAGGAGTGTTAATGTACTTTTCCTCGTTATGTACTACATTTTGAGCTAAACCTAATCCACTTAAATTTCTGTCCCTAATAAGGAACAAAGTAGGTATGGAAAAGTCTCCTCGCATGTGTGCCTTTTCCAATGATGCAAAACAGGAGCGCTCAGAGAGAGCATTTAATTTCCAAGATTTGTGACTTATGGACCTAGCCTCTTGACTTCTCTTTCTTTATCAGATTGACCCTTATGGTATTGCTTTAGGTGTCAAATTTTAAGCCTATCGATACTCTAACATCGGAGGCTTTGTCAAGGGTCAGTATTTGAATCTTTTGGAACCGGCATTCCTAGGGAAATGAGTTATGAAGGGTAACTCTGTTTCTCTAGAATAGTTCCTTGTACATGTTTAAGTGGTTAGTTGTTTAAAGCAATATGAATCCTCGAGCGTTTCTGGTTTTCTGACATGAGGTTTCCGATTCCACATATATTTCTATGATTGACTCGTGCAGAAGTCAACAAGTCTACTGAGGTGGTGGCAAAGCTGCTTTACTTTGGACATTTCACACCGACTCAATTTACACTTAAGATTGACCCTCAGCTTGAAATGTATTTTTGACATCATGTAGAACAAAAAAATCTACTATTCACTATTGATTAAGCGAATAGTATTTTCAATTTTTACTATATTCTTGCAAACTGAATATTTTATCTTTGTATATTTATATTATCTGTCATCGTAAATTAATCACAAGAATTGAATAGAATGGCTTTTAACTAAGATTTTAATGTTTCAACGACAAACGACTACTTCTTCTATGATGAAAGCTTTCCTGGAGTAAAAAAAACCCAAATGTATAGTGACACGTCAGCAACAAGTTTATAATATTACTGTATCAAGTAGCTACAAAGGTTGACCAAAAATTGTTTTTCTGTATAATTTTCTAAGAATTAAATTATCTGATCGTAAAACTATCCTAAATGTATCGAAGGAACGAAAGGGATGTTTATCAAAATGGAATGGTACCCTCAAAACCTCTCCTGTATTTGTTGTGTAAAAGTTGAAGATCGAATACAATCAGGGATTCCGAACCATGGGTATTAAACGCTTGTTATTAGATGCCATTGCAGATAGAACAGAGACGCAGACGATCAAGATTAACAAATGATAGGAAATTCAATAGAAAATTGGCCATTGAGTCGGTCAGACAGTTTCAAAAGTTGAAAACGGGTATAATTTCCTTCAAAAAATAATAAGCGATAACTGCCTTCCTAGTCTTCAAATGAAAGAATATTATTCGGTGCAACTTACTTCGAACCAAAAAGTCCAGCCGGGGCGGAATAAATTCCATCAAAGGAAATAAATATATGTTTTTAAAAGAAGCCACAAAAGGATCTGATCCATAAATGAAATGAAGAACGAGGTGACGATGTTGAAGTTACTTCAGAGTAACTAAAAGACAAGAGCATCTTAGTTGTCTTCAAAGTCGGTCCAGGATCTCCGATCCTTCGTCAATTTGGATGACTTGACTAAATTAATAGAAGAATTAGAAGTGCCAGAATCTGGAAGAAGACTTGAAAATCATAAGGATTTCAGAATTCTTTGAGAAAAATTGCTCGAGTTCTCACGGTTTCCAGAGATCTATTGTAGGAATTGTAATATACAACACGCCAATCACGAGTCTGTCTACACTGAAAAAGGGCAAAGAGCAATAATTACCGTCGTTATTTCTTTGGTTTTCTTCATCCAAGAAACGGTCCCCATTTTTATAGCCCCTGTTAAATTTTATGGCCCTATCCTTCAAAGACTACACCAGTTCAACACATCCCTATTGTTCGACTAATACTTTTCCATTCAATGACAGTACCAGCAGTCTTTAGTTATTATCACTCGTAGGAAATATTTTTATTTTCACTCGAGCTTCGCAGCCTGAGAATCGGAGGCCAGAGATGCAGATTTTTTGTCAAATGACCATAAAATAGATAACCGGCGTCAATAACGCTTACTAATGTTTATTGGGATTTTAAAGTATATTTTTGTAAATTACAGGAGAAATTTATCCCTCTCCATTGTTTATACGGCTTTAAATTTTCAAGGCCCCTTCAGTTTTGCTTTTTTTGCTAATATTAAGTTTATTATTGGTGCAGTACAAAATAGCATTCGATGGTTCACAACTAGACAACATTTTTGGAAGGATCAGTAGTCGAAAGGGGTGTCTTCTTTCAATAAATATACAAATTTTTATATTGTAATTATTCATTTAACAACTTGCTTCCAGAGGAATTTCTCTAAAGATAAAGTGGCATTGATTTTGACCTGATTTCTACTATATCATCGATAATTCGTTTAAAAAAATTGGAGCTAGTTTGAAACAATTTGAAATCTTGACTGAGGTTTATGAATTAGAAGACGATATTTTATTAGGAAATAAGAAATTTTTTCGAAAAGTTGCTTAAAATCTGCCATTAGATATTGTTTAGTAAACTGATTATTTTATCAAGATGTCACAGCAAAAGTTAGCCTGTTTGTGAGATTTGGGGATTAGCTTAAAATCCAACCATTGAAAACTGATAAGATCCTTCCATCAATTAAGAACAGTCGATTGAATATTCCACTTGAAAAAATTCAATTCTCATTTCCACTCGAGTCTGGTGGAGTTGAACTGGTCTCAGAAAATATTGGAAAGCTTTATATTCCGTACGCAGGAAATGCGAATGATATTTGAGAAATACAGAGATGCCTTTGATGCCTGTTTCGGTAAACAAGGAGTTGTTGAGGATGCTCAAAAGAAAGATCATTATGTGTGGGTAAATGGACGCTGAAGTAATAGTAAGAAAAATGTTGAAAAAGAGAAGACCGACTTTTTCAATTCTTTTTTTTTCAAGAGAAATAGAGTCAAGGAGAGTGGGGACTGTAGGGAGTAGAGCGGTGGTAAGGAAATCCAAGGAAAAAATAGTTCACCCTCACAACAGGGATGCTTCATGGGTTCCTTTGACCTATTGCTTCACGCTCCTCCTGTGATACATTTGTTGAGGACATTTACCTCAAATACACACAATTAGCTGGAAGATTTTTCAGAGTTTTGCTAAACTTACTCTGGATCCCTAGGGTTGTTCAAGTTTAGAGATTTCTTGCATTCTATATTGTGTTTGTAAAGGAGCTCAGGAAAATAGAAATGACATGAAGGGTGCCCGAAGGAAAATGAACCGGACCCCCTGCCGATCACTTCTGTGTAACTCGACTTGACTTTTTCATCGCTGATTTTTTGACACTGAAGCAAAATCAATAGATTATGTACCCTAGCTCTTATAAGAACCTAAATCCATATTCTTTAGCCCAGTAGGGACGAGAGCCTATAGTTTAAAGATATATGTATTCGAATTTCTTAACAGAGGAGTAGAACAGGTACCTTCCGTGCATTACTACTTCACATTATTAAATTACACCGGTGGATGTTTGTCTACGTAATTTCAAAGGCGTTCTTCTGTATGATTTCCAGGACAATTTCTTTACTTTTTCCCACTGTTGAATCATTATTACCCTTATAACACGTAACAATACAAAGCACAATGATAGAGATTTGTGCAAAGCACCTCCGCCCGACTACTTCTTCCCATAATAATGAATCTGTCACCCAAATCTCAGGCTTGAGGAACATGGGACACTCCTTGTAATTTCTCATGTTTACCTATTATTGTTCCCCATGTGGGCTTCGATTTTTTCACTTTTATTACAGAGTACTCCTACTTCACTCAAGGTCTTTTGGGTGATTTTTCCCATATTTTTCAACCGATTGATTCAATTCAAATTGAGAGAAAATTCCTTACACTTGGATAGCTTCTTATTATAAATGTGACTTGGTACTTCTTTCTCATTCACAGAAATAAATAAATACAAACCCCTCGGTGGACAAGCCCTGGACAAATAACATTAATTTAATATCAAAGATTTTCACGTCAACAATATTCAATGGAAGAAATATCTTTTTAAAGTCTTAAAATATAAGAATTCCTTGAAAGATTTATTTAAAAAACTTGGTGCTGATAATAGATTACCAGGAGTATTTATTTACCCTTTAAATTTTGTAATACATAAAATGCGAGGAGTTAAATCTGAACAATATGGATCTCTACTAACCCCGACGCAATATGTTTAACAAGTGTAATCCATCCAGTATGAAGTTTAAAAGTAAATTAGAATTTTCCGTAGTTTTTTTCCCGAGGAACTGAACCTTTGCTTACACCGTTCATTCATTCACTTCCCATTATCTCACCAGATAATTAATTACAGCTGTCGACATTTGAAGAGAAAAATCATGCAACGGAGAACTCATTGTGAGGTAAAAACAAACGTCTGTCAATTTCCAAGTCAGCGTGATACAGTTGGACCAGTTAGCTGACTTATGACTAACGCTTAAACCGACCTACGAGACAACTCAATAACTTCCTTTATTTTATTTTATCATTAATTTTACCTGACGTGAGCTACAAGTTTCTTGCGCTCATTTCAAGCGTGTGCTTTCTGTCATTATATTCCTTCTTGAAAATTGAAAGATTGAAAACGCTCTCAGACTGCCTCTTGTGTCTTGGACCCATGATTTTGGAGAATAGTTTGCCCCTGTTTTTAATTACTTTGATGACCTAGAAACAATGACACGAATGATTACTTGGATTTATTTGGTAAACCAAATCCAATAACAGAACTGGCATTTAAAATTTTAGCCCAATGTTTCTGAGCTATTTAAGTCAATTAAATCATCCTAAACATTCTTATTTTTAAGAGAGTTAGTTTAAATGCTCTATAATAAGGATAATCCGATCAATTTTAATCTTGGCAGCCTAATCCGCACATGTTTAAGGATGGGTTGGAGGATTACTGACAAGTTGTTTTGGTAACAATTTATAAAATGTATAAAGGTTTGAGATTGTAATCTAAATCCTAAGAAGAGGGTATAAGCGAGAGAAGAACCCATACCAAGAATTGGTCAGACTAAGATGCTGGAATCCTCGCAATGTATTTGGCAAGGGATAATATACGGATAACGATGCCTCGTGATGGGAAGATAAGCTTTTTCTACTCTTTAGTAATACCGAAATACCTCCCTTGAACCGCCTTCGACTGCCCTAATGTCACGAAGGGTGTAACCCAAACAAACCCCTTGGTCAAGTTCAAAAATTTTGTCACTAGCTTTTCCTTAACAAGGTTATCCTTGTAATGGTGTGTAAATCCTAGTAAGTACCCCGTATCCCTCACTCAAATCAACCCTTAAGGTTCAACAAGGCTCAATATCCTTCTTAACCGAAGAACGACACCCAAAGGTCCTTTGATTTCTAGACTCAGTGTCAATCCTCCTCTTCCAGTGGACCGACTTCCCTGTGCCAATAATCAATAATTATCTGAGCACAAAATATAGTGTTGACAAATCAGTAGATTCCATATCAACCCTTTGTACTTGGAGCAGTGAGCAGAAAACAAAGTGTTTTTGTTTAAGACTATCTAATCTCATTAATCTCGTCATACAGTACTGAAACGAGTGCGTGCGAGTGTCAGTAATTAGTTGTTTTCATGATGGAGGGGATATTTGTGAACGGTTTCCATCATCACCATCAATACAGCGCTTTGCAATCTCATCAGGTGTGTTATTCTTTCACGTTTCTATTTTCTTCTTAATTGTATTTTTTGTCTACTGGGTGTATCGGGAAGGAGGAGAGCTTTAATTGTTTTCCAAAACAATATTGAATATCACAACTGGTCCATTTTTTCTATTTACTCGAAAAATCGGATGTTAGATACCCTTAACCACGTAATACATTCATCAAGTAATCTATTTCTCTGCCCACTGTCTAAAACAACAGAAACTGAGAGAAAAAATAGATCCTTAATGAATCGGACCAAGATACCTTATATACCTAGTAATAATAATACGTAATATTCCATCCGATTTCAGTTTAACCATCTGTCAAGTTACCCAGGAGGGAGCTATCATCACTCTCACAATTCACACCATTCATCATACATGAATATGCCTGTTGTGTCCATGTCCAATCTCCCGTATCATGGAACTGGGAGAAATCTCAGCACTAATTCCGGTTTCGAGCCTAACCCCCCGGGTAATACCTCAACCAAGGAACACTACCAATGGTGGCATTCAACTCCACCACCACCTCCTTCCCAGTCTCAAATACAATCTTCTTCTCCACCCCTTTCTACCCATGGAGGAAATCATTCAGCCTTCAATCCAACATTTTTTACATCCCCACAAAATTCTATTTCTGTGGCCGCTGCAGTAGCTTCGATCATCCCTTCCTCGAACCAAAGGAAGTCCAGGCGATGTAGATGTCCTAATTGTCTAGCTGGAATCCAACCTCCTTCGGGTATATAAATGATCCATCATTTCAAACTCTCCTTGCTTGCTATAACTTAAGATTAGAAAGAAAACTGCAGCTAGCCAGTGCAGAATAAGATTTAGTCGATAGAATATAAACACATCATGGGGAGCCTTTAATTTACATATGAGCTAGTTAGTAAAAATATGTTCGTAGATGTAGGTTTTATGATGTTGCTTTTACCTTGAATGTCTTGATAGTCCGAAATTGTAGGCTTAATTGGCATTCATTCGTTTCATTTAATCAGGGGTTATGCAAGATTTAAATTGAACCAATTTAGATAGAGTTTTTATGGGTTTCTTTCTGTCTGATGCTGGTTGACAGCAACTGGTCAAAGTCGTTACTTCTGCATGAGTTCAACCAGTGACCATTCATTTTCCAAGACAAGTGTGATTATACGGAAATGAGTGTTTCAAGATATGAAAATAGCTTTATTTTATCGATCTTGATTGTTGAGTGAGGGATGGTTCATAATATGAATGTTTTGTTGTTTCAGTTGCTGGTGAAAAGAAGAAGAAGCGACAGCACGTTTGTCATTTCATTGGATGTGGAAAGGTAAAAATGTAATTTCTTTACTAAAATGCGTGCATATTAGATTCATCCTTCCTTGTTTTTCTTTTTACCCTATGAGTTAGGTAAGTTAGGCTGCGGTGGTATGGTCGTATGGTCATTGGAATCGTGTAGCTCCGTGTACGAAATAATAGGTGTTTTTAAATAATAATAAGATAAAAACAGTTGTGTGTAGGTGATGGTCTCTTTAATTCATGTAATCAATTCCTAAGCTTGTTTATAGCTCTAACCTGACTTCCTTCATTATTTTTTTAAATAGGCGTTTTCGTGGTTAACTAACCGACTTCACCCTACCGGAGAAATATGAGGGAAATGATAGTTTTTAACTCTAGATTGCACAATAATCATTTTTACGTTTTAATGCCCTTGTCACTCCACCTTAGATATTATAGTGAGAGGGGATGGGGATAAAAATGGCACAGAGCTGTTAATAATAATTTTGATGCCTGTAATTTTTGTATTCACTCCGCTACTTTGATGCTTTTCAACATTTCGTCAAATTGAAAGTATTTTTTAAAACGTGACAATAGAGCATGGTTCAGTTGGATTTGTGTATTTACAAGTGACTTCCCTTGTCAAGACACCAACTAATAATAAGTGGCTATTAACAGAGAAAAATACTGTTTTTAAGAATTCAAAGTCCCAATTATTTATTCCACACATTGCTTTTGTTTGTTAGGTATATGGGAAAACTTCACACCTCAAAGCTCATCTTCGATGGCACACGGGGGAACGACCATTCGTATGTAATTGGCTCTTTTGCGGAAAGCGATTCACCCGCTCTGATGAACTTCAGCGTCATTTACGAACCCATACGGGAGAGAAACGGTTTGTATGCAGCGTTTGCTCTAAGAGATTTATGAGGAGGTAATTCCCAATTATAATAATGCTTAATTTAAACCAGCTATTCTCAGCCCTACTCAAAATTCAACTTGAGTCAAATTTACTACTACGATTGACATTAACGTTAGTCGTTCCCTCAATTTCTCAAAAATGACAATGTTTCCTTGTAAACTTTACAGTGATCATCTTGCAAAGCACCTCAAAACCCATAGTAACACCTCATCTCGCCAGAAAGGGCAGAAAATGATTGACACTCAGACAGAAAAGTCATGTAATATTGGAGATGGAGGAAAAATTGAGCCCATGGCAGAAGTTACATCAACAACAAGAACACCTGAACCTCCATCACCATTTACCCCTCTGGATACTAATAATGAGCCATCCAGCCTGATTGAAAATGAAAGGACAAAGGAAGGCAGTTTGACTAGAAGATTGGCAGTAGACCCCAACAACAATCAGCTAAACAATAAAAATCCCCTGGAAATAATGAATATTGGTATTAGCAGCAGTAGTAGCCTGATCAGTAGCGATTCTCAGAGTGACACTAGTGAAAATAGACAATATTCCACCCTGTCACCGTCTACCACAATGTCACCTTCTTCAACTTCTTCAGTCCCAAGTCCACCGTCAATTTACCCTATTGTCAGCCCATCATCTTCGACTTCGACTCCTGTCAAACCGTCACAGCCATCTTTTCATCCAAATCAGTTTTCTCTTCATCATTTTCAGCCTCATTTTGCCAACTCTTATGACAACAACTCAGTTGTCAATCCAAGTAGTTGTAATCCCGGTAATAATATCAACACCAATAACAATTTTGCCTCTTATCAACTTCATCATTCTCATGTTTCCTCCACTAAGTCTAGTAATCTCTACCAACCAAGTGTAAACTTTCAAAGTAGTTTCTCTGCACCCTTGCAGTTTCAACAACAATTACATTCAAGCTTAAATGCCTACTTTTTGTAAGCGGTCTAGATTTTCTCCGACCTTTAGTCATGGAATCTAACTTCCAAATCTTCCATGCATATAATACCGATTTCCAACCTACTTTTATTTGTATCGAACCATTTACATAGTTTATATATTGTTGTTGTAGTTATTTCAATAAATCTTCGAAAAAATTATAAAATCAGAAGTTCATTTGGACTCTGAAATATTATTTAGGTTTTTTTAATTCAGAGATTTGTTTTCCAGATTGATGTTTCAAGTTGTCTTTAAATGTTCAGAGAATGTAGAAGTAATACTCAAATAATTGTATAATTTTTCCCCATGTTGTTTTATTAGTTTCTAGAAATGTTAGTTTAGTAGAATCTTAGCAATCATCAACACATAATGACGACAATCATAAATATTAAAGATATCCGGTTACCAGATTATGCCTGCATGTACAATCTTTTATTATATCAAATGGCATTAAAGCTAGAACCCAGTAGGGTATTAATGAATCAGATGTGTTCTTAAACATACAATAATAATAAAGCTTAACAAACGAATCAATTTTTTCCTCAATACTTCACAGTTCAGCTTCATACCGATTACCAACCGATTACTTCTATTAATGACAACAAAGGAAGCCGATTTTAAATAATCTAAAGGTCAAATATTCAAAATATCTTTTAAACCCGAATTCTCCGAGTTCCAATTTCAGACGTCCTAACCAGGATAATTTGCAGAGTGCATATCCTCCAACCGATTACTTTCAATTAGTGACAAAAAAAGAAGCCGATTTCAAATAATCAAAAGGTCAAATATTCAAACTATCTTTCGAAACCGATTTCCCCAAGTTACAATTTCAGACATCCTAACCAGGATAATTTGTAGAGTGCAGATCCTCCAAAAAATTGAGATTTTTAGAGGCCAAGCTCAATAGAAAATAGGCTAGTTACAGATTCGACTTTCCCAAAGTATTCATATGATGGGTAAGTGCCTAACTGGTTACTGTTGCTGCTGTTACTTCACTTGATATATAATAATACATATTATTCTTCCCTTTGTGGATTGGATAGATGGATGTTTTCATGAACCGGAATGAGCCTTAGCAGTTAAGAACCACAGGCTAAGTTACATGAGGCAAACCAAGCCAAGCCGACTCGTTCCCCTGGTTGACCAAAGCCTATAATTTGGTCTCCATGCCTAAAAAATAAATTTAATATCAGCTGTCCTTTTCGATTACAGTCTGGCATTGTTCTTCGTCATGAGCACCACTGCTCCTCTCCATTCTTTTCCCACTACAACATTGTTGAATTCTAAGGCTTAAACAATTCGCAAAAATCTGCGAAAATCTCAACCGATTAGGTGCGGAAGGAGTAAGTCCTCATAAATATTGACTATTGAATGAGTCCGCTGCTTGAATTCTGCTCGTTCTCCATTCTACGAGTGAACGTAGGACAATTAATCCTCATTTCTCAGTCTAATGTGCTATCAAACTGGAATTAATTACTTAGCACGGATTGTGAGCCTCTAATGGTGAACACTTAAGATTAGAAAAAGCATTAAATTCTAAAGTAGACAAATCTTCCGAGTTTGCTTGTGTTCTTCCCAAATCAACACAAGCATAAAGTCATGAATAAATAGCAAAGCGTGCAACTTTATTGTTTGCTCTTGCTCGCTATAGTGCACACGTTACAAAGCAAGTGCTACGGTGTTTCAATTAAAGACATTAATTAAATTATCATTACAAGGATTATAATTTTATAAATTAAGTGTTAATTAAGGCCTTCCATGAATTTTTTTAACCCGAAACCAGTTAGTATTCTAACCCTGCGAAAACAATCAAGTGTAAATTATATTTAAAGGACTTTAAGAAGCAAGCTGATTGGACAAGTTTTTTCCCCAAAAAAGGAGCAAAATGAATGTAAGTAATTTTTTTTATTGCTTCGTCTAGCATCCGTTTAGGTTTACACCTTAGATTGGATATGTGCAGGAACGTTGTGTTTCACATGAACCGATGGCTACATTTTATTTTCTAATACTCCTTTTCATCCGAATGTAATTTGAATACCCAATGTCTTCGCTTTTCACAATGTTTTCGAATAAATCATCCGTGAGCACGCAATCGACATAAATTTGAAATATTGTGTATTTCATTGGCCATTGAATACTTTGAGTTATTGTATTTCTTTAACCTTTTTACTCATTTCCCTCCACAGAAAAATGAAGTACCAGTTTTATTGACCCTCGGACCATATTTCGTTTCATTCAGCATTAAAAGCCTATGGAAGCATCGGGGGCTCATGAATTAGTAAATCAACGAATGCGAAACTGAATAGTGTTCAAGATTTGAGGATTGTATACTTTTGTATTGTATTGTAGCCAACTCTGCCACCAGCACGCATTTCTATTTCATAAGAGGCTTTATTTTCCCCCTATGGAAAACAAGCCCAGCAACTTATCGTTAGAGGAGACCCTTCTTAAGTAAATAGGAGTGGAAATAATTGCAAATATATCAAGTATGCTAATGTAATGTGACACGTATAATAGATCAAGCTATAAAAATCCATTTTTGTATAAATCAGCAGCTGCTCTTAATTACAGAGTAGGATGTGTAAGTGCCTTTGAAACTTGGGATTCCTTGCCAATATAGCACTTTCAAAAACCAAAATTCATTAATATCCTAATGTTATTCTAAATATGATAATATGTTTTTGATATTCTTTGATAAATTACAAGTTCAACATGTATGCACCGAGGGAGATTATAGTTTACAGACAGAATGTACGAAAACCCTAAACCAGATCTGTAGATAGTTGAACAAATATAGTTCTTCACTCGTGACTGTAATTTTCTGTATGCAAACTGATTTGAAGGTAGAAACAATGAAGCTCAAGGTTTTACTATTATGCATTTTTATGTGATAAATAACAAAAATCAATTTAATTTGGTAAATGATGATAACTCCAAATTCCCATCAGACATGTTTCTTTTAGATTCGTAATTTAGATTTTTAAACCTTGAGATTGTTAACTCTGTCGAATTCTGATTTAAACTTTATTCAAAAACGATGAAAATGAGCGCTTTCAATTTGAATGTAAAAATGTATGAATTTGTGGACTGCCGCAATATTTTGGCCAAGCTATAAACTTTATTTCATACTAACCATTTGATTTAAATGTGTTGAGCTGTTGTGGTTTGAAAATAAAAAAATCAAATGGATACAAAAACACTTTGAAATGTACGTGGAGATAAGAAGTTGGGCAAAAACGATCCATTTTAGTAAAACAATCCATGCAAGTGCTGGAACAAATAATTAATTATTTGGTTTGAATTGAGAGGGTTTTACAACAACACACAAATTCCGTGCTACCTTTTAATCAAGTAAGCTGAATAGTAATTATTGCAGTTTTTCAACATCTCCGTTTGCCTTGTCATGCACATTTTTTCCTCATAAAGGAACTGCCTCTATTGTGCTGACTTCCAGATTAGACAAATAATGGGCAAGGCTGACTTTTCAACAGGAACTTAGACACACACATTGTATCATGGGAGCAACAAATTATTTTATATCAACATCACTCAGTCTATTATAAATACTTCACCTAATGACAGCAAAAATTAAAATGGAACAAAGGTTTCAGATGGTAGCTTCGGTTGAACGAGCTGTATACCTTGAATCCTGAATATCTGGACATAAAAACGACGGTTGACGATGCTATTTTCATCCAGTGTTGATAAGTCACTTTGACAGTGCCCCTTTAACAAAAATTTCTAACTTGATTACATTATTCAGAATTTTAATATCTAAAAATTTAGGATCACAACAATTTCAAGGGATCACATAAGGATATTAGCAATCATTTCTTAGCTTAAAATTTGTAGTTAGAAATATTCATGTACCAGTTGGCATGCATTTGGCTGGAGTTGGGTGAAACTTGTTAAAATTGATTGCGTGCAGAAAATTGGATTGGCAAACGAGTAAAAAAATGTTCCCCATGAGAAGAGAGATGCTTTGTGATAAAGCAGCCTAGAGACGAAATTCCATGAATAAGTTGCCATTTCTTTATCAAGGAAAACCAAATAAAAAAGGTCGAAAGGAAGTTAGCTGAATAGTCCAACACTAAACTTGGCCTCTTATCTCTTTTTTTATTTTAAAATCTGTAAAAATGCCTTTAATTACTAACAATATTCCTTATTATTATTCATCCCACAAGATATTAGTGCTTGTACCTGTTCCACAATACATTGGAGCTTAATTGCTGCTGTGGGAGACCCTTTACAGACGAGGCTATTGGTTTCCCATTTATTTTTCTGCTCTGTTGCTCTCGATAAGTATTATATTTCTGACTATTATGAAGGTTTCTAACTCAGCATTGCATTGCAGTCATTAGAGCCAATTAAATGCTAAGTCTTCCATGGAGTCCTGAACTATTTGGTATTCGAGTCAGTTAGCCTATCACACTATTTCAATAATAGGGCAATTATAAATATATAAAATATACATCCCAATTCAATACAAACTTTATACACTCAAACCTCAAAAAATTTACCCTTTAGTATCTGCTTATAGATTGATCCACTTTTTAGAGATTTCACCGATTGAAAGATCTGAAATCTTTCTGTTGTTGGTGCTGTTATTCGATATGATTGGATACAACATTCTTTGTAATTCAGCTCTCGTCATAAAAATAAAGATATTCTTCAAATAGAAAATTATATGGATACACCCAGCATCTCAGGAAGTAAATGTTGACAAGGGCCATAATATCCGTAGTTTTTACTTAGGATTTGCATTTATTTGCATTTGGTCGTAAATACAGATAAGTACCAGTAATGATATACTTGGTTAAGAATTAATCTCTAGTTTGACAACCCGAGAATATAACATTTTAAAGATTCAATAGCATCAAAATCAATACATGGTGCATGGCTGTGGTGAAAGTCCTCTTGTATTGAAAGGGAAAATCACATTTTTCGAGGTATCTATAAGATTGCAAACTTCATTGTGGTTATTGGCTACGAACGTGAAAGATTATTCAGCGATTTATTATGATGATTACTCCTTTATTTTGTGCTTGTTCATCTTATTCAAGCATGAATGGATTGATGATACCCATACCAGATGCATCACTAAAACCTCAAACACTTGCATTCATGGTTAAAGTTAGGACTGGCAATATATGCAATTATGCCATCAACAAAATCTTTAGAGGGAAAATAAGGAGGATCTGGAGTAAAATTGCAAATTCTACAAGACCATCTTTCCACACAATATAATGTACACTATGACCATTTGATGGATCGATGAATTTAGAATCCAATAAATCATCCTTCCCTTGGTGTTTTTTTTGCAAAACCGTAGTCCAGACTCAACCACAGCAACATGTGTGGGGTAATTTTTAAGAAGGAAAGGCACCTAACTAACGACAGTAAGGCAGGCCAAGGCTGAGAAGTTATTAGAGTTTTTTTCGAATAAAAAGTACAGGTTCACGCGGCTCCAAATATATTTCCGATGAACCATTAAATTATTGAGTTTTTTAGAGAAAATTATAGGGTTTGTCTTAAGACAATGGCTCTTCGTGGGTTCCTCTCAGTTCTCGGATGTTCACTGAGCTATAAGTTTAGTATATGAAGTAGTGCAGCCTCAGACATTTCCTATGGCTATCAAAACACCATCTCCAACTTTAAGGTATACTGTATAAGAACTGAAAGCAAAAGGGCTTTAGCGTGGCGTTTATCAGCTCCCTTGTTTTGAAGCCGTATTTCATGATCTTTGACTTGTATCTCATGATGAAACAATAAAGCCTTTATGCGGCACGTTTTCCAGTCCTTCACCTTACGACAGCAAGGTAAAAGAGAATGTAGGCCCCGGCTAAGGAAACAACCAAAAGATTACACGTTTTCATAAAAAAAATCTCCGCATTATGAGTTAGATAACATTAACCTTAATGTCTTACAAGTCAAAAGGAGAGTCCAACTGAGATACCCATAAGACATAGAACATAGTGCCCTTCAGCTAAATCGACCAGGCTATACAAGATGATGATCTCGACAAGTTTAGTTTCAGTATATTTGGCATTCTTTCATATAAATGAAGGGGATATAGAAACCTTCGTGATTCTTATGCTCTTCATCCCACATTTGACCCCAATTGGAAAAACTTCAAGCGTGGTATATTTGCGTTCTACTACAAAGATATTGTCCATCAAAGGTGGTAGAATCCTGCCAGAAACACACTATTTTGGGAAACCCTTTCGCCTAGAGACGCTGATCTTGAATTCTGACCTTCCGTAACCTATTGATGATTAGGCTTTTTTCAGATTAGGGACGGTCAGGATACCCGCCTAAACATCATTTTCAATCACCCAACGTCCCTCCTCTTCAGCATAAAAAACTACTTCATCCAGTTAATTTTAATTTCAGAGGGTAGAAAGTTTTCTTCACTTGCTCAAGAAAAGCCTATACTTTGCATGAAGATGTGTGTTTTGCCTTTTAAGTCTAGACAGAGGATGACTTACCATAAACCACATACATATGTTTACCTTCACTACAATAGCAGCATGCCATGTAACTATCCAAAATGCAGTGTATAATTTTCATATCATTTTCCCCTGTTAATGTGTACATTACCTTATCCAACTAGCAATTCTCAGAATTAGAACTCGGACTTGGGGGTGTGTTGTATGTGTATCATCAAATGAACGGAACTTTTTAGACTTTTTAGTGGAAAGTAAAACCCAGTTAGGATTTGACTGCATGTAAGCATGCCACGTTTAATAACTCCACTCTGCTTACCTACAAACCTATTTAAACCAATTTGGAAAACAAACATTTTTTCTCACGTAATAAAAGGGCTGGAAACGGATTTGGTCAATTAAGATTAGTAAATCACATTAGGAAACTCATGACCACATTGGGTTTGTTTCACTTATTGAGACATGCTGGAGTTGAGTACTAATGAATATTCAAAGAAAAGAGCAAATGACTCGATAAAACAAGTCATCATAGATTGCTTTGATGTCAGTGATAAGGAAAATCAATCCTGGGAAACTCCTCAATATTTTGCCCTAGGGAAAGCGACAAGCCACTTTCTACAAGGATCATTAAGGAAATTGTATTTCTTTAGTTAGAATTTATCAATACACATATGATGACTTATGATATTGAGTCTCATTCTCAATTGAAGCATTAGAAATTGCAAGGGTCGACGATCGTGTTCCACAATATTTACATTCATCTCAAATTAGCTCTAAAAAATATGCAAATTCCGGACGAATAGGTTCCTCCGAAACATTGGGTTTCAATGCACGAAGTTCTGAATTCCTCAACCTCTATTTTGATTGGTACAAGGCATTGTAAAAAGTATACCAGAGAGGAAAGAACAACTGGAGACTATACAGGAGATGAATATTTGAGATAATTCTGTCTGCGTTTTCAAAGAATAAAGGATGGAGACTAGGAAGGGAGTAAATCAATGGAACGGAACTTTTGGTGCATGTTGGTTTTACAAAACACATGGCTTTAAGTCCGAAGGGTACTGAATCATGAAATCGGTGGAACCGGGTAGTAGATTTAGACAAAACTGTTCTTTATTCCGAACCAAATGAGACTATTCCTGACGTGCCGTTTCCACTCAAATTACTATATATGAAGCATGGACCTCGTTTCCCTGCCACTGGCTTCTTTCTCTATGTAGTCGCTGCTATAGTTTGCGTGACTGGTGGGTGAAAGGAGTTTAGGAGTTTGAGGAAAGTCTGAAAATCGATTCAGTTTATATCGCTATTTCCACACCGCTGGGTGTTCTTTTTGACACCCTCATTTCGTCAATAAAGTTGGATGAGAGCTCTTGACTTCCAGCGAGAATAACTAACTAACAGTATTTCAAACCTGTGCTACCAACAACCGCCTTGTAATAATTTATGGATTAAGCTTAAGAACTTAAGACTTAGACTATGTTAATGCTGGATTGGAGCTAGATAATGACAATTGTTGCTTAATTATTCCATAATTAACGAATACCAAAAGCCAACAGGTTGGCATTTGAGCTTTAAATGGGAAGGTAGAGCTTCACATTTTGTCTTTATCTTATCAAGATTGAGAGAGGGACACTAAAATATGTATTAAGCCCAAGCGTGATACGGTGCTGTAGAATTGAAGCATATTTGAAAGCCTCTAGCACTTATTTAAATATATATTATCTACCATCTAGACTTATCTTGTTTTTCATGTCAGGTATTCAGTTATAGGGAGAATTTAATAGCTGTATTTCAAAATATTCAATCGAGCAAGTCTTTCACAACTTCTTTCAGAAACAGTACAAATAACATGGTTGACAGTGGAAACGTTTACAATTTCAAATAGATATGGAACTGAACAAAGTAGAAGGACACTATTCATTAGAACAATGACGTTGAATCTTTTATTTTAGCATTTATCAATACGAGAATCTATCAAGGGGGTTGAATAATGTTTAAAATACATTAACAAATAATTCCACAGGATGGAATAAAATCTTTTTACCTGACAATCATCTCAACTTTAGTAATTGGTCCATTTACTCACAGAACGCTTTGTAATATTAACTCTTTCAATAATTCAATTTGATATTTGGTTCAAGTAAATAACTAACCGACTAGATTGGTACTTGTGGCAACAAAAGGCTTAGTAAACTCCACTTGAAATACAATACAAAATCAGACCTATAATACCCCAAGTACATACTTATCAGTTAGAAACACTCTTGATTGTAAGGACACACATAACAAAAGGTAATTTTCCTTCTTAATAAATTATTTGTAAAATAAGAGGCTGGACTCATCAGGGAAAAGGAAATGGACTGAAGATTTTGATGAAGACAAGAGAGTTGAATCACAGACGGGGAATAATGCACATTGATGAAGTAGGCTGGTCACTACCTGTCCTACCTTCACAGCCTCGTCATCATGAAAAGTCATAGAATAGCATGTAATCCAATTGCACTTGTCATGCAGAAGCTCCCACTCGGCACTCATCCTCCAACCATGTGGCATATGAATTATTCTATGAGCAAGTATTTTCTATTCACTAACAATAAGACCTTTCACTGCCCAAATAAGCCGAGGGAGTCTCGAGTGTGAATCAAGAAATGCTACTTACTTAATATCACATATTCTAAAGGAAGAGTCCAACTCAACCTGGGTCCATAGTGACAGAAAAAGCTACTGTAGAGAAGCATCCAGGTCCGCCTGGCTTGATGAGCTTTATGAGGCATATAATGCGATAATACATTGTAGTGTGTTGATGAAAAGGAAGAACACTCAGCAGTAAATATATACAATAGATTCATCATGTTTGTGAAGCAAAGAAAGGAGCTGATGAGGGAATTGATGTAATAAGTTGGCTGTACGGAGAGTGAATGCTTTCTTTCGGTAGCCCACCTCAAACTCATATATCTCTGTCCGTATGTATCAGATGTAGTTGGTCGTAGGTAAGGCAGGTAGTTAGTAGACATACGTATTATGAGAGTGTGTACAAATATATTTTTACATAATGCATCTACCCCTTTGAAAGGTTGCCTACTGTAGCGGTACTAATGGAGACATTGATGCATTATGTCTGGTAATAAAAGATGGCTGATAGAAGCCATTCACCAGCCCAAGAGGAAAAAATGCAGGGGAAAGAATAATCGGACTGACAAGGAACTGAGGGTGGACAAAAGCATTTATTTGTGTACATCTTGCACTGTACACTGCCTTTTTTATGGCTAATATTATTATTAACTTGTGATGTATGTATGTTGCTGGAGGTGCATATTAGATTGGAGATGATCACATGTGAACTGTCTTGGAGTAAGGTTCTTGTAGGAAAAGGAATGAGAATTTCCAAGTCATTTTACAAAATAGGTAATTGTCCATCACGGGCTTTTCTTCACAATAGAAATGAGGACTAATAACCGCAGACTAGGCGAAGCTAGTGCTGGTAAAAGCCAGGTAAGATGGGACAAAAAAGCTCAAAAGTTTTTTTATCATCTTATTCCTTCAAGGCATCCATTCTAAGGTGATATAGCTGAGCACAAAGATATGGACAATTTTATATTAAATTATACATATACATGAGATGTGATGAGGCACGTTATCCTTGAGATGCACATGATGGTCCCAGGCTGAATTCTTTATCTCGGAACCATCTTGTCTTAGCTTTTCTTTCTGTTGTCTTATGTCTGATTCCCTTGAATAAAGAAAAGGTCTGCAGTTGCAAGTGGCTTCATGATGATTCTAAAGGTTCGATTCAGCTTCGAATGACTTATATATCGTTTTTTCATCCTTAGTTAGCAATCACCCAATCATTATCGTGTCATTTCTAGCGATCAGAGACCATTTTGAAGAAGCTAGGCTTGACACAGATAAGCATTGTTCTCGTCGGTTTGCTGCTTCAACGAACGATTAGCTAGAGTTGAAAGAGACGGAAGCACGATTTGTTAATTTAATAAAATAAAGAATATGGATTAACGGGAAATGTCTAGGTATTGGTTTTTATATAAGGTAATATTGATAAATTTTGATTCAATGAACGTGCTTCCATTGAGTATTAGCTTATGTTATGAAGGAGCATTTAAATTTTAAATTTCTGATTTTGATGTTCACAGTCTTATCTGTTATAGATTTTTAAAGTAATCAATAACTCATGTATTGATAAACATAAAATTTTAACAGATGGAGTAATACAGTAAGAGTTTTGTTGTAGAAGGATCATTCATGTAATACTGAAATAATTACAATAGTTTTCTGTAAGAATTTTATTCTATTTCTATCTGTGCTTGACTAATCTGACCTAACATATTTTTTATGCTCATGTAATTAAGGAATCTTTGTATTTTGTAAAAATTGCTTGTTGATTAAATATAAGCTTCAAAATTTTCCACTATCAGCTATCTAAAAAAATCTTACTTTCCGAAGTCTCTCAACTATATATGACAGTTCGTTTTTCGTCACGGAAATGATGGTGGCAATGAAGCTACATGGATTTCTATTTCATTTCCATTCCCTGGTTTTCCGATAAAAAAACAGCAATTTTCTGAAGAAACGATTTATACTCGAAGCGTATAATTACCCCTTTGCAAATTCACTTTCAAAGTATCATGGAGAAGTTGTACGAAATTTTTGTCAAATTCAATGATATGCTAGGTTATCTTCAGGCAATTCTTTGATGTAAGTATTTGGAAGGGCATGTTTTAAATTGACCTCCATACATAAAACGTCAAAGGGTGAAGTTTCAAAGACAATTTTGAACCTTTCTATATGTAATCTAGTTTGATTGAAGCAAAATTACACAGGCAAAAATCATCTACTCGTATATCATGGGATTGAGCATTGAGGCTGAGACTTACAATAGATCCACGTTACTACAAGTTGATATTAGATGACTGGGTCCATGCGGGGCTAATTTGCATCAAATTATACTTGAGCAACTTCTGACTGAACGAAAGCTTAGTAAATCCAAAGTCAAAGAGGGTTTCAGTTGTCAGTAAAATTCGTCTCTCATCTCAGCAGGAGGCTAATTGTCTCCGATGGAAATTTTCATCTCTACTTAGCCCATCCACTATGTTATAGTAGCTCTATCAATCCCCCTAGGCATATTAACGAGAAGATTGAATAGAAAGGGAGAAATCAAATTCAACCTCAAATTAGACCGATATTGTGTCCTTTTGCTCTTCTCAACTGGAGATCTAATTGATTGGCCATTTTGTGTTTATCCATTCAATCAAAAGGTTACTCTACATATTTCTTACTCCTCTTACAGAGATGCAATCAAATCCCTTGGCGGAAATATTAATCAAGTATTTTATTCAATTTTAGTCGTAAATGAGAGTTGCTTTGGGCCAATTATAATATTTTTTCTAACTTATCCATCGAGAAAAAGAAGATTGATAGTTTTCAAATTCCGATTTCCATTCTTGTAATTGTTTCAGTATTCAAAAAGAGGTAAATTGAGACCGGTAGAAATCACAGTATTGTGTAGTTACAATAGATCAAAATCAGGTGCACCATCTCATACAGAAAAAAAAATAGAAGCAAAAAAGGATAGGAACACAGAGACTTGTTATGGCTATAGCCTGGTCAGAGATCAAGTGAAAATTCGTAGGATTGGTTGAATTCATGATTCTTAAGATGAGATGTGACCGCCCACATCTTGTAGTTAAGGTTGACCCATTCATAATATTTATTGTTTCGTACTCGAAATGAAGCACTCTGTCTCATAAATAATCACTCAAGTCGTTCATGTTTATCATATTAGATAAATTGTTTCTCAGTTAATGGCATTCAGTTGCTGCCATCACCGGAGAAAACATGGGATTCAAATTGACACCATCTCCATAGACCAAGCATCAAAAAGCAATTTATGATCCTGCCCTTTCTTTGATGAAAATTCAGTGTGAATAATGAATAAAGTTAATGCATGATTCCGTAAATGGATTATGCCCAGTTTGCCGTATTAGTACGAAAGGTTGAAATTTGGTGTCTCAGCGTTGAGAATTAATTTATTTGAAATTCGAACAACTCATGCATCACATTGTAAAGGTAGCCTAACCCTTTTTACCAACTAGACGAAATTGGTATTGAAATGTTTTTACTGTTAATTTTAACATCTTAAACGTTTTAAATAGAAACGAGTTAAAGAATTGCCCTTTCGTGAGTTCCCATGTTACGCCCAATGGCCCAATGCAATGGGAAGCCTGCACCTATTGGGGCATATATGAGTTCACCAAAATCACTAGGTTCCTTCAAGCTCCTTCAAGAATTACGACTAGAATACCTTGACTTGACATTTATGGCTTTAGAATTTGCATCCGATTAGCAATCTTTCAGCGTTTTTTTCTTCTTTCGCCGCAACACTAACAAAGGGTTGCGGTTCTTTCACTTCCCCTATCCCAGTCCTGAATATCTCACATGGGATTATTACGATACACCGTTTAAATCTTGAAAGTACAAGGAGATATGCAACTAGCAAAGAGAAGTACAGTCTCATTCTCTGAACAAGCCCAGATTTAATGAGATAAAATTTCGGAACACAGCACACTAGTCATTATTATTCATTGTCAATGGAATGAGTTAGTACAATGGAGAAATTGCTCTTTTTCAATATATTTCAATTTGCAAATTCTTTTATCACCGGCGTTCTTGCCTCCATTATGTATTCTAGTCCCGTTACCATTGTACACATATTCATACTGTACACGATTACTGTGTCCCATTTGTATTCTACGCTGGCGTGCCCTCATATTTTTAATATCGCAAGGGCTGGATTCGTACCACCCCATTCTTTGGTGGAATTTATTAGCACGAGTCTCTTTAAAGTGACAAAACCTTGTATTTCCTTAAGACTTACATGCATGCAAAACTTGCGTCATTCATCTATCGGATCCACTGAGTTACAATTATTTGGGATCCTAAAATCTTATTGAGGATTGGAGGTCAAGAGTTAGTAAAATACTGAAAGAGAAAGAACCGGAGGTAACCGACCTTTAAATTAATGGAACAAATTCATGACAATAGAATATAAAGTAGACTACTGGTTAGAGAATCACAAGGATAGGATAACAGCATGTAAGAGAGAGAGAGAGTGCGGAAAGGAGATTTGTTTTGAGGAGAATTCGTTGAAATGAAGAACCTTCATGAAAATATCAGTTTGAAAGGTCCATAATGGAAATGGACGTTTTGATTGTTTTCGACTGATGGTTTGAGTGCGACCTCTCAGCAGGGGTTGACTCTCAGGCGTGGCTCCATTAGGCACACACGATCAAATCTTGACCTTATGCTTTTAATTTTATCTTTTGTTCCCTTCATTCAAGCCCGTATGATGAAAAATTGCTACATCAGCATCTAATAGACCTTAAATAAGCAAACTAAACATATTTCAACTTGGACTGCTTAATACCTGCTTCTAAAACCTTCGTCCCTACTCCGTCAATAAGATAGTAGATTATCTCTGAATTTTTGTCCAAATATACAATATAATGTTTTAAAATTTAAATCCCCTTGGAAAAAATCTCTGAATCATAAAGCTTGTAATTCTAAAAAGTTGAGAAATTTCCAAATCATGAGATCCTTTTTCAAGCACCTTAAAAATTTCCAGCATCACATCAACATATTATGCTGGCATCGAGGGACATAATTCTTTATTTTTAATCCAGCCTAACCCGCCCCCAGGATTTGTTAAACAATTTCTGTGAAATGTTCCTTGCTTATTTATATTCCTCTCGGAAACTCTGTGCCTATTCCAAGGGAAGGGTGAGCCCTAGGATATTATGTAAGGGAATAACAACAAGATACATTGATGAGCAATGGTCCACGAGGTAATCAGGAATGATCATCTTATTCAGCATATTACAGTTCATTAGAGGTTGAGATAGGCGGGTTTGAATTTAGATTTACTGGCCAAGTCCCTTCTCAGGCAACGTCAGTTTGTCCATAAATACACCCTCATGCAGATTAATATACGCAAGAGTACAAGGGTACATACTCCAGAAGGCCTGCTGTCCAATTTTAAGAAACAATGAGGAAGGGTTAATTTTTCCAGGGGATTTTAAATTCTTCCTACAACACTCGTTGTAACATTTTATACACATCGGCTGTCTGCTCTTGATATATTCAGAGATAGAGGAAACCATGCCATCATCCAGGATTTGTTAGAATCCGTGTGACTTGTAGTTTTACTTGTATACCCTTCGTTTTTTTATACTTACTACTCGTGTATAGGTGCTGTAGTAAATGATAATCATCGCCATCAGGATTTAGAGGATAAGGTTAGTTAAGGTACTAAAAATCCCGAAAAGATGGAAAACGTGAAAAGAGAAGATCCGAAAGAGATCTTCTGGGGAGAAGGTAAAGTTGCCGCACTCTTTTAGGGCGGAGATGAAGAAGTATAAATTTTTGATTTACAAACTTATAATTATAGGTTCTCCTTTTTTTGTCTTGATTTAAATAATAAAGGCTCGGATACTATCACCAAACCACCGTGTTTTAGTGAGGATTGTTTGTACCCAAAACACTTTAAAATGAAATGCTGATTGTTTAGTTTTACCTCTATACTCTAATCCCTGCATCGTATCTGTTAAAGCCTTTCTTGGAGCCTTATACGACTGTTCACTCTAGCCTTTTTACATTTCAGAGACGGAAGAGCAATAATAATAATCCTTAGGATTATAAACATAAAAGCTCGAGGAATTCACAGTCATCAGTAGATCATTCGGTAATGTATTCACTCTGAAGTTCAAGTCGTATAAAATGGCACCACCCACAAGAATCGTAAATGAGGACTGTAGATTGGTTGGAGCTTGATCGTTCTTTACGGCTTTCTCTTGACACAGACACATTACTTCTGTCAACTTGAGGAAAAGCATCGATTCATTTCGTGTTCCTTAATACTCGGTACCTACTATAAAACTCCAATGTAGCAAATACTTTAAGTTTGTAGCAGGTATGTAAATTATTTGGCTTCTATAAGGGAGAATGGTTTTTCAGAAACAGCGGGACTGAACACAGTTAAAAAATACTTGAATTGGATTAAGTAAATGATAAAATCCATTAATACTATTCAGTCTAACATATAATTTAATTTATAGAAAATACTAAGAATATACAAAGTACAATATTAAATCCAGGACTAAAACCTATTGCTAGAATTAGTCCATTGAATTTCATATGTCAAGAAGAAAAGCTTTGAGATTTATTTCCAGAAAAAAGTTCTATACATTCTAAGCACAAAGGGGTTGTAGTTGTTGTAGTGAGTAATTTTTTTTTCACATAAAAGTACACTGTTTTTGGTTCTTGAAGAAAATAAATCTCGTTAGATTTCCTCGTTCCATTCGACCATGATTTATCCAGCATGGTGGAAGCCGTCATCTCAGCTCACATCAAGAATCAAGATGAACGAATAGGGTTGTGTGCGTGACCAAAATTCATTATATCAAAAAATGATTCACACTCTCCATTAGGGACCCGAAATTCGGAATTCATACGGATGGATGAATAGGAGAGATGGGTGAGAGAAAGAGTTTGATTACTCCCGAGCATTGTGAACGGATTAGAGTTTTCAGAGTTTTCTGCGATTTTGGAACATATTTTATGGATTGTGGAACTAAACAAGTACAAAAATAACACTCGCTTCTCAATACATATCGACTTGAAGGGAACTTGTAGATAGGGAGCTGAATTTTTTGGGAAAGAATGATGGTGATAGTGGACACGATGCGGGCGTGGTCTAGAAATGATCACAATGGATTAATGTTCACCTACTAGATTTAGATGATATACTATTTTGAGCCTTTATACGTTGGTAGATCATTTCATTTATTTATGGCTATCCAGTGGGTGTATACCGACTGGCCAGTACATAGCACACACGCATGAATATCTTCTATCCACCCAAGTATCAATTGTCCATTCAATACCCGTCCATCTCTAGGCATAATAACAATAATAATCATGGCTAAAGCCATAGTTAAATTACAAGATTGAGTTCTAATTCCAACAATTACAAGATTGGTTATGACCAACGTAATCACTTAAAAGCATGGTGTCAATTACCTGTGATACCCACCACAATGCTGACAAATCATTGTTGATTGTACTGCTTGCTGTAGTGTGAGTGCATATACGAACGCCATGAATGGCCGAGAATAGACGAAAGTCTTTATTGCACAATTTATGGACTAATTCAAACAAGGTGGTTAGACACAAGGATGAATGTACTTCATTAAGGTTTTTGTTCCATTTTCCCTTATCCATGAATTCAGTGTGTCAATTCGTTGAAAAGGGAACTTGGGATTTTATTAGAGGACCAATTAGTGGGAAGTGTGGTGGATACTCGATTCTAGATTTTATAGTGTTACAATTATTGGAGGAGGTGAAATGTAAAGGCGGTTACGGTTAATGGGTAAAAATAATTACTCATGGCTTAATTCTCTAATCAATAAATCGTTCTGGGAATCGTACTTGTGGTCCTTTAATTTCAAGTGTTCTTGTCTTTTGATCTTAACTACCTCCTCGCTTCTAATTCCGGCTCATTTGGTTTAATAGATGCTGAACGTGTTCAGGCAGGTATTGTGTGCATAGTCGACTGTAGCAGATGGATGATTTGTGTTGCGAATAATTAATTAATTGTTTAACAGTTTAAATTTTATTACCTGCTACAAGAATCACTTATGCATTTAATTGCTGTCAAGAAAGGGTTTGATTCAAGAACTCGAAATTGCATGTGGTTATAAACAAGTCCCTACACTTCCTTTTTTAATTTAAAGCAGGTTGCATTTTTAATAAATCTACTATCCCTTCATTTATAAATATGCTATCAGCCATATGTTTTATCTTTTTTTATCATCTTTAAACTCTGTAAGGGATGTAAGTAATATTTTGTATTGATGTAGAAGTAGAGTAGACAGAAAGTAAAATAAATTCAGTCAACGAGTGGGCTATGAACTGGAATTAATCAAAGGAAAAATCTTGAAACATCGGTTCAACCCTGTCTATGTTTTGTAGGAATGAATCGCAATAAAATACAAAATAATGAGGAGAGTAATAATCGTAACATCAATTCCAGAGTTTTACTTTTCAGCAACTTTTGTGGTGAATGTAGGTTGGATTATTGGGCATTTAATCTAAGGTTTGTTTGCATCAACCCACCATTGGAATAAAATTACTCCCTAAAAACAAAATCTTGATAAGCTGTGCATCGAAGTATTTAACCTGTCCACTAACAACTAACGAAAAAGGCCAGCACTGGACTTGACGGAGACCCTAGTTGAAAAAGCCCAGGATGTGTGGGGGATACAAAACACATATCTGCATATTAGTTAGAATAATATGAATTTACAAGTTCAACCGCAACATAAACTCCATTATTTTTATTGGTATGTTATCATATTCGTCCTGTGTGTTTCATTATGCAGAATCTAAAGTTCTTATATTCCAAATGACTCTTTCTCAATTGGTGGGTCCAGAGAATGAATTTACTTTAAAAAACTGATGGATGACGTATCTAATTTGAGGACAAATAATTTTAATACTTTATGTCTAGTCTCTTTCTTGGACTTTTTCTGCTCGTCCTGAACTCCAAACAAATACCATAATTTAAAATTGGAGTCGAAGTTAAATGAGAGGTATGAGAAGTAAACCTCAGGGTAAATTGAAAGATATAAATCGAATGGGCTATTAAATTCAATAAAAATTTGATAAATTCCAAAGTCCTCGAATATTTAATGCATACCTTCAGTCAATCCGCGTTTACCGATATAAACGGTCTCGGGCTTTAAATCAGTAGACTTAATACACCGATTCCCCATTCAATGTAGGAAAAATAGAAGTTTTTTTCCCATCAATAATTTCTTAGTCTAAATCTTAAATTAAATATTTTGAGAAAATAAATCCCATAGACATTTAAGTACCTTCTAAACGGTGTAGTTAAGTCTTATTAACGCAATGAATAGATAATAACGAGTTTGAAATAGTCGATTCGGCGAATAGTCCAACATATTGATTGTTCTATTCATTCAAAATGAATTAACCAAACTAGCCTCGCCTCACCAAGAACTCTAGTTAAAGAAAGGAATATAACTTGATTTGAAAAAAAATCCAAGAAATTATGACCTCATTACAGTCAATAAATTGAAATCAGCCGGTGATTGATCAATTGTCAATCAAGGAGCTGCCGAAGCCGCGAAAACCCAGCCCTAATAATCTGGTGTGAAGATGGCTTTATTCATTTTTGAAATGCACTCACGCTTATCAATCACCTTTTGATTATCAGTGTCTCGTTTCGCGAGAAGTATCATGCGGGCTGAGTGAGACAAAGAGTGTAATTGAATGAAATAATGAGATGCTGGCTGCAATTTGGAAGACTTATTGTCTTGTTATTAGGCTGACCTAAGTTCTCCCTCAGAAAATGATACAGGAAGATTCTCGTTCATTCATGAAAGAAGCAAGTGAAGATGAGATAAGGCGGAGGGGTGACGTGAGAGCAAATAGCACGACTAATAAGAATCAGCAAGATTAAGTACAGGACGGTAGCAAAAACATCACGAGAGATAGTATTGTATTCAAACGGAGGATTACTCGCCGTATGATGGTCATATTATTATAATATTTTTATAAGGAGCCCATCCTTATGATTACATGTTGATTAGAAAATAATAATTATGGAGGAGAAAATACTGAGATGGTTGATTTAGGATGGAATTCATGAGGATGATGATGATGATGTACTTGGCTTCTCCTCTTCAGTCTTATACACTTCATCATATCATTATTGTCATTATCTGATAAAATGTTGGAGATGTGTGAATGTATAGGATGTGCAGTCATACCGTAACACCAGGACATAATCAAACCCATGTTGTGATTGTGGAAGACGATAGCTTTTTCCCCACTTAAATCTTCAATGCATGAGTTGCTTTTCTTATACTTTTGGAATTTATCTTCTGGAGGTTTTTACAGTAATTGACTTTATATAATAAAGATTGCTACTAGGGTTAATCATGATACATCATCATATGTTGGAAAGATATTTTCATTTCCTTTACGTTAGCATCCTAAATCAATAAGGGTTATTCTTTCTAAACAATTTTCGGGAAATCAACTCTAAAGATATTGATCACACCGATTTCAAAATAATTAACAAAGGACCACTGGGACTAAGACTAGAGTATAATAAGTATCGAATCCCTAGGGATTAATAAAGATTATGGGATTAGGATTAGGATGGGTTGAAGTGTGAGGAGAAAGATGTCGTTAGAGGTTGGGAAGGGTAAAGCTCGCCGGAGAAAAGCGTTGGAAGAAAGCAAGTGTAAGATTGTATATTTTTGAGCTGGCGATAGGGATCGAGCTGAGGGGGGCTTTGAACCACATAGGGCGAAATGTATGAAAGCAGTGTATTTGTACTTGTGCTGGTTTGATAACATTGGAATGATGAATTTGATATTGCATCGAAGCAAAAAATTGGGGAAATGGGTGTAGAAGTGGGTGTTCTACTCCACCTTTGGGATAGTGGGGTGGGTCCAGGACCATGATATTTCGACGACGAAGCCCACTCCAAGGAAGAATACGTATGAAGTCTACTTTTGTTGGGCGTGACATTTGAGGGCAGGCACAGGCGTGTCTAGTGATACACCTACATCAATACTTCTTTAGCCACCCCATCATTTTGACCACCTAACCACCCCTTCGACAAAAAACGAGATATGCCTCTAATCCTTTTCACACTCTACGGTATCCAGTCTGCTCCAAGAAGCAGCGGTACGAGTCGAGTGTGTTAACTAACAGTGGGGTTACCTTAGCTTAAGTTTCATCACTGCTAAGAAGGAAAAACACCGGAGGATATCCTCTCGTTACTCACCTTCGCTTTCTGTCCATACGGGGGCTGACCCTAAAAACCTAACTTACCTGAATCAAGTATTGTAATAATCATCCACACCTTATAACAAATCCGAATCTCCACAACTACTACATTACATACATACAATCCTCCCGGACCAGCCCAGACACGGATCACTTTAGCTAAAGAAGTAGTAGTAGTATCATTATTACTTGAGCTCTCCGGTTAATCCAATACCACGATACCTACAAATTTTGGAGACACAACCATCTATTATCATAAAAAATTGAGCTGAGATTATCCACGATATTAATTCCAAATCATTATTACATCACATACTGCCACAACAACACCAACACGAGCACGAAGTCATTCTAATCTCGCCCCATCATGAGATAAAAAACAGTCTTGGATAAAAAAACATACTCCAGGATTCTCCAGTTCATCGATATCTCATGGCAGATTAAAATCTCAAATGACACCATCAGAAACAAAAATATCTGACTAAGTACTTGGAACTAATAGAAAAAGTACTAGTCTTGATTTAAACCTCATAAGTGAAACAAGCTCCAATTAAACTAAATGAGCCAGATCTGCATGCCCATTTGAAAAAGGGAAGTTGAAGAGGAAAGACGAATCTCAAATTGAGAAACAATTTTTCCAAAAGGAGGAAGCCCATGAGAAGAGACCACGAACCATCTCATTATCCAAATCAATAAACATCAATTCACCTTACTATACCACCATTACTACTCGTCTTACAATTTCGATCAAATTGTGTAATCAAACCATCAGCAAGACAGCCTTAAACCACTGACCTATCATTATACCTCCCTCAACGTCAGCGAATCTACAGATTTATTGTATCCGCTTATCAGAATCGACTAGACTTTTTAATTGAATGGAACTGTTATAAATTAAGCTGTAAGAACGGGAAAGAAGAAAGAAAAGGAATTTGCACACACACAGAGCAATTCATCATAATCAAAAGGCACCCTGCAGAGTGAACTAATTGAATCAAATAAATACGACGGTATTATACCCCTCTTGTATTAACTACTCTATTTCTTGAGTTAGCAATGTGGACTCCTCCTTGTCAAATCCACCTACTAAAATGGTCTAATTAATTCACACATGGTTAGTGAATTCGAAACCGGATTGATATTACGTCTCAAAATCAAAATCCTTTAAACATTGACAACCGCTTGACAATAAAACTCTAAAGTACTTGAATGTCGACTTCATTCACTGACTTTTACTTACCACCTTCCTTTTACGTGGTATAAAAGTTATTGTCGTGAAAGAATAACTTAATATCCTAAGTGTCGTTTACTCAGAGGGTTCCTGAATAAATAAATAAACAATTATGTTGACGACAGATATTAATCCGGCCGTCAGGCCCGATATGTATCCTCATTCTCAAGCACTACTTGACAGAACGGTAAGAAATAATAGTTACAATTATTCTGCTATAAAAATTCCCCAATAGTTTAATAGAAATCTCTTAACAGTCGTATAATACTAATACTTCTTGAACTTGAGTGTTTGGGAACTATTTATCCCAACACACTATTATATACTTATTTCTGAACTATTCGATAGAGAATGTATTTGATACGGAAATGGTACAGTTAGCCAATGTAATAAGAATTGTTATCGGAAATCCGGGATTCTCAGACTAGAATGTTTTTAAAAAATGAGCTTTTTCCAAAAGTTCCGTCAACTAGTGTTGGGTTTACATAGTTGGTGTAAGATAAAGTAGGAGACTCTTGAAAGATTAAGAGTTATTTGTATGCTAGGAGTATATGGGTAAATTTTTGTTTGAGTTTGTGTAAAACTTTGAAAAGTGCCGAAACTAGGATATAAAATAAACTTGGCCTGAGACCCTCTTTAGTGAGAGAAGTGTTGGGTAGAATGGTTTCCCTTTTCATGAAAAATGAGCGTCCTGCTGGGAGTCTAGTTTGACTCCCTGGTGTTTCTGTATCAGCACCTTTGGTCCATCAAAATGACCAATGCTTTAGGGAACAAATCCTTCCTATTGTACCCACTGCCATTCTACTTGAATCCAGCCATTGTTTGCTTTTCTTAAAAGGCACAATAACAATCTGTTTAGAATTGTCGATTAATTGATTTTTACTCACAGCGTGTGGCGTTTATAAATTTGAATGATGTTATCATCTTGTTTTCTGCTTGGAATTTGGACCAAACAACTTGAAACTTTAAGAATAATGTTTTAGACTTTTGAATTAACTGAGATTTGAGATTTTTGATATTGTGGATATTTTGAATCTTGATTTTGTGGTTATTCATATATTTATTTTGTTTCCTACCTTCAAATTTTATTAATCTTAAAAAAATCGATGATAGCAATTTTTCTAGTTATTGATTACCACTGTTTAAAAATGTGTGATCCCTGTTACATTCATCAGAATATTCTTCAAAAACAGTTTTGTCATAGAGGCTAGCATTATTTCTTCTGTTCGTTTTGTCGAAACAGTTTAATAAAGAGAATATTTGTAGTTTTTTTAGTGACTGCTTATAATGCAGCTCATTTTCGTTGACCAATAATAAGTTATTTGGTTTTAGTGTAAAACGTCCAACATAAACTCAAAGAGTTGCATGTTATTCGCCTCATTATCTTCTGTGACTGAATTTGTAAATGCTTTAAATGATTCGATGGCTCATTATTTCATATTTGTGTCCATGTAGACTTGAAAGTTTTGTTTTGCAGTCAGCCAAAGTTTAATTATGGTCTTAGGGGTTTAATTATTGGTCATCAACTGCATGTATTTAATTCTCGGACATTCCTTGTAAAGATAAACCTGTCGATGAGACGTTTTTTTGAAACATTAAAGGTGGCATAATTTTCTTTTACTCAAAATCCTAAAAAATTATCAGTTTTGTTTTATGGAGAAGCAAATTTTAATTTGATAACTGAAATAGAAATGCAGTCCTATTTACAAAATTTTGTATTCCATTTCCCTTAAAAACCTTAAGGTTCGTGGATCATTTGGACTATTGATAACGAATAATGTATCCAGAATTCTTTATTTTTTCGATTATCAACGCAACTTCAGAATTAGTCACACAACTCAATATTTTTCGTCCTAAATATTGTAAAGACTATTGTTCAAGTATTTAAATCTGTATCCAATGTCCCCAACTGAAAAGCGAGAAATACAAAGAATGCAAATGGTTTAAAGAATATTTTATTTTCCCCCTTGGTTGAACTACACCTCAAATAATGCTCTTTAGTGTTAATACACCCCCACCATTACCCCTACATTTCCTACACCTTAAATCCTAATAATACCTTACAGTATTGGTTTACTTGCTTTTTACAAATCCTAAAATCGACAGATCCCCCGGGTACAAATTTAGCGATTGAAATATATAGAAATATAAAGCACATTCATTGAGCATCAAAACACCGGTGGGACACATTATTTTCCTAACAGCTATAAATTGTATGGAGTGTGAGTACGTGAAGTGCATGTGAAGATGGGCTTTCAAATTTTTTAGAGGGGAAAGAGACGAATCGTATTGACCCATCATGTAGATAGGGTAGAACATCAGGGTAAGGGTTACCACTCGAAAGCTTCAAATTCGACTGACAAAATGGAGATAACACAAAAAAAAGAGATTTAAAAAAACACGACGGAAAATAATGATTTTCATGCATGCAATCGCCATTCCAATAGCTTCAAACCTAATGAACTAACGCAGACTGACTTATGAAGACAAAAAATGTGCACATACCACATGCTTCAACGTGTCTTATGTTTAGAAAAATTCCAAATCCTTGAGCCGCAGTTTGAAATTTCTTAATATTAGCAGCTGCAGTTAAGAAGACGTTTGAATTAATTTTTAACACAAGTGTAAAAAATTGACACGTATACAATTTTAAATTTTCCATCAGATTAGCTTCGGTGGTGAATCGCAAAATATTAGATGAATTTGGAACTCTTGATTATCGTTTATTTCTATGAAACAAAGTCATAAAAAAATGTTTCTACTTCCATTTTGTTTTCCTTCGAGGGTAATCACCTAAATTGCTATTATACAAGAACTTGCTTCGCCACCATCCCGACATTTTCTCCTAATGAATCAAGAAATTACTATCTGAACTAGAAAATGAGAGAAAACATTGGGAAGATGGATAGAACTGGATCGTTTGCAAGCTGGGTTTAAAACCACACTAGCATTCGATTAAGGATTTTCTGCTCTCTACTCCAAGCTGGAAAGATATGAACAACCCGTTTAATTTACCACACAGGGTGTGCTTACTATTTAATTAATAATTACAGAAATTGTAGTTTGCAAACCTTGCAAGAGTTATGGATTATCCAATGTACAATTATCTGAAATTATTTCTTTGGCATCTGAATCGTAGGAGAAAAACTTAGTTAAAACATGAGAGAATGCATATGAATCCTGGTGGTTAAAATACATGTGTTGAGCTGTGCTGTCAACATTTTAAACTCAATTTTTAACTCAATTAGTTGCCGAGGTTGAATTCCTGGCCTTGTCATTGTCATTTTGGGCTGCTGACAGTCGGAGGTCAGAGTTCAACAGAAAACAGACCCGGTGGGGAGTAAAAAAAAAAGAAGTAGTTTCAGATGAGTATAAAATGTCTATTGATATGAGATGCAGCAATGGCTAATCTTTTTAACTTTTGTATAGTTATGCTACGATTTGATGATTATCTTTTCATTTCGGAAGATTTTTTTATCTCCAAGTTTCAGCTACTTATTCTCGATCTGCTGACACTTCTCCGACATCATGCCTTTTGTTAAAGATTTCAACCCTTTTTAAATTCCATTCTTATTCTACTTGAATGTATTTTACTATTATGGCATTGTGGCTGCTCGTGCTTCTGCTATATTCATTAACAATGAGAAGTCAATGGCTGATGAATGTGTGAATTACTCCATAGTACATTGTTTAGTCGAGTTATTTTATCCCTTTTTATTTTACAGCACGACTTTCCTTTAAGATTTATAAACGTATTTTTCTTCAAGACTTAACCAAGTTTTTTCCTGTAGATTTAAACTATTCCCTTTAAATTTAAAAATGTAGAAAGAGATCATTTTACAAAACTTTGTACTTGCATTGTTCCAAGCTAACTCTATGCATTCCTTGGGTATGACAGGTTTTTTGTTAAATTGGGTTCTCTCTCGGATGTTCTTTCCTGCCCTTCTCGGAGTACTACCAGCAGGGAAATTAAATTAAAGTTTTAATCGCAGTCTGTCCTCTCAGTCCGTCAAACTGTTCAAGAGATCCTTGTACCTAAATCATAAACATGAAAGCTGAAGCTGTATCAGAAAATGTACGATGTTGGAAGTTTATTTTACTCAAAGCGTTTTTCGGTTACTGTTCTCCCTTGGTGCATTTTAAATTAACTACATAATTAGCTTCAGCTGGATCAAAATTCTTTTCACCGCTTTTGCTCACTGTCTGAACACTATATATAGGCCGTTATTTCTGTTTTTTATTCATAACCTACAAAAAGGTTAAAAAACTTGCGGGGGTAGACAGGATTCGTTTCTAAAGATTTTTTTTACACCCAGCCGTGTTCCTCTTGAAAGTGCCCTGAAAATTTAAATGTTGAATAGTATTGTGCTACGTTTTTTAGACTAACTTTGAGGAACGAGATTTGAAAGAATAAACTTGTATTTGGCATAAATGCAGGTGGGTGATTCCAATGAGGTGTCATACTCTCAAAATGGTCTGGGTTTCATTTCCAATAGAGGAGCCAAACTATGGTCGACTCCCACCGAAAAAGAAATTTTGGTAAGCATGTTTGTTCCAAAAAAATAATTTAATAATGCACACACGCCAACGGAAGAGTATAGTTTTTATTCCATGCACAAGAAAGCTAAAAATAATTCTATATGTATCTTTACGTGCACTTGGACAGACATTTAAAAAATATCCTTAAGCAAAAAGGACGGCAGTGGGAATGTTTCCATAAAATAAAAAGCAATCGTATAAATGTTCACGTCAGGAAAAGTAGGCGGGTCAGATACTCGAAGAGGAAGCCATGCATATTTGTCTTGGATAAAAATCAATATAAATTAATAAATAGATAACATACAACTACACGATTCATTTACGAGGAACCCTAGAAGAGAACAGGCGCGTAATGAATCTTTTATAGAATCGGTAGTATTACTAGTTACAACCCTCAACATTTTCTGATCCAAGATCTGGGTGCAGCCCTCAAGACGACTTGTATATTTCAAGTCTCCTTATAGCTTTGTATGTGAAATGCTATCAGGACTGAAACCTGAAACTGAAACATGCTAACTTTATGAATTAGTGAGCACAATAAACTGTAATTATAAGCAACATATGATTGATTGAAAGGTAAATATTCTATTTTCTCTTCCATTCACTTGACACATCTTGTCAATTATGTGCTACAATTCTTGTTTAAATTCCTTAACGGCGATGAGTCTAAATTTTATCGAATACTATGATTGATGTTTCATTATAGTCGAACCAGGTATCCTATACAAAAATGCACGAGTAATCCATACCTGCATCCACAATGCACACTAATATCCAAGTACAATTTTCCCAATGTACAATGCAGCTACATGTTTTGATCGTAGCAAGATTTTGGTATCATGTCCTCTGGCTTTTTAGACTTCTAGTAACCTGCTCCCCATGACCTTCATCTTTAATGCACTGGCAGAATATCCCCCGGTCATGGTCTTCATGCATCGTTACACAGCCACAGCACCTACGAATAATATACCAGGTTGGGATTGATGCATTTTTACCAATGTTACTTCGTTACTTTTCCACAAAATTTTAAGGCTGTAATTAATTGTGCAGGGTAGACTAAATAGGTTATCCCTACGCTTTTTTGTTTACAATTTTAATGCTGTAAGTTGGAATTGAATACAATGAGCGTGCTAGTTCTGGGGAAGAAAGTGACTAAATTCCGAGGATTTTCACCTATTAAAATAAACCTAGCATAATCCTTGACTGAAACTGCGACATATAAATGACAACCCAAGAATCCTCAGTGCTTCCTCCTTCTCATTAGTGTACTTAGTGTACTAATATATTTTACTAGGACTTGCTTTTGAGAAGGGTCTTGCATCATCAAAAAAGTATTGTCGTATAGGGTGGACGGCGAGGATGACACGCATAAATGGATATTTAGACAGGTAGCCGAAGGAATTAATTTGGGTGATAACCGAAGCCAAGTGAATGCTTCTCTTCAAGCCACTAAACTCTTTTGATGTCTTGCCGCCTATTTCAGGGAAGCCTTTCCAATATCGGATGAAAACACATGCAATGCAATGTGATAATGGATTAATACATTAATATAGTTCCCTTCATGTATCATTCGATGATATATATTCCTGTGTATACAGCTAACATGCATCGGTTCGTTGGTCATAAAGCCTGCATTATTGGTCGATGATGTTGGCCCGACATTTCTGTCTGTATGGACAAATATCAGACACCCATCATGTCTAAGCCCAGGCACGGGAAATTTGGAAACAGTAGAATTTCCTGCATAAAGAACCAACGATCTTGGGGATAGCCAACAATATAACGAATAATAGCTTATATTAATAACATTGTAGGGGGAAGCATGAGTTACTTAATATTAATGCCTTTTTTCTTTGTGATTTGAATTTGGATGTGCAACGGATGCCTTGGCAAATGCATACGGACATATCATCACAAAACATATCCTTCAAAAGTTCAGAATTTATTTTGATATATTTAATGAACGGACAATAACCTTATAATCTACTTGGCGAGTGGCTCTGGTGATGGAATCCGTGATTAACCGGGTTCGATTAGAATTACATAATCTTGACATGCTTTTTGAGATTAAAGTTCTCTAAGTTCTCTAAAGCTAACTCTGTCCCTAAATATTAGGCCATCAAAAACTGTATTTAAAATCATTTCATAAAACAAATCTCTAACTGAAGAAATTACGTTGGCCCTGTCAATTAGATGTCTCATTGGATATGGTTAGATGTAAAAGCTTATTCTGTCTGTTGGTATATCTTTAAAATTTGACTTTAGCAGCTATGTACGAGAGAGTAGAAACTTTTAAATTTGAGGTCGACTGTTGAGGTTTGTTCGTCAAAACCTGCTATGGTCATACAGGGGAGAAACAACAGATATTGAATTCAGTTCTTGGAACAGTCTTCAAGTCTTCACCTTTCTCGAATGGGCCAACTATTCTAGCCGCCGTCACTTTTTGTAATCAAAATGCAGTAAAAAGTAAAACAAGAGTAAAAGAAAGGGGAATAGAGTTGGCTAACGGAGGGCTTATAGTAATGAACTATTGAATGAGTCTCTAGGATGCATTTCTTAGAGATGAACACAAACACAACGATCTTCTAGGAAAATTAAGAACTGCGTTTTCTACGTTTGTCATAACATAAGTTGTATAGCTTGTACTAGTCCAAGCTAAAATCAACCTGACGGACGGATGGATAGGGAAAGAATAAACTGAAAAACATTTTCTTGTGATTATTGCTGTCAAGAAAGTGAGGACTTTGAAATGTTGTTGAACTGAACTAACCACGACTCAAAGTTAAAAAGGTACGCTTAACCTTCAATAGATTTAGGTAAGGTTATGTATTTCTAATTGATATGAATTTAAATTTGTTTTCCGAAGATCCATTCATTCTAATTTAACAGGAAAAGGCCATCCATGAATTTTGTCTCATTTCATCCAAATCAAAGGTTGGGTTTAGTTATCGTAGTGCACAAGCATGATATTCAATCCCCTCAAATTCTATCTATAATAGTACATAGAGTAATTAGGACTCCGATTTCCAATCCCATTTACAACCTTGTGTTTGTAAAATGGCTGGAGGACCAACAAAAACTATTTCTATAAAAGTTAAGGTCGTGCGTAAGTGCCAGTCCTAAGGGAGGATGGAAGCACATACCTAAATAATTGTATAAGAAGTCTCAATGGAAGCATCATCATTATCGTAAACTTCTGACATGATTTTGTTGGCTTTTAGAACTTGTAATAGTTCTTGTAACTTTTCCAGGCCACTTAAGTGCCTAACTAAAACCCATATGGGGGAGCCAGAAAACAAGCGGAAATTACGCACATTTACGTCTGCCGGTAGCTTTCTGACTGAAAGTGGTTTCTGGATCGAGTATCGGAGGTAGGGATGGAATAACACTGCTTTAGCTAGACCACGTATTTTAGAGGAGACAGAGAGGAAAGACCCTCACCTTAATTTATGTGATAACTACCACGTACATATTATTCATCATGCCGAAATGGCAGAGACGGCTCAAAATTAGGTAGTCTGAGCTCACTATTTACTTTGTTTAAACCTAGAGAACCAATTTGACCCTATTTTGTATTAAAAATCCCCTTCGGATGGTGAGCTTAATCGTCCACCGCTCAAACAGTTCATTTACACTGTAGAAAAATCTTCTAAAAAAGTTGGACGACCATGAATCAATGAATGCTAGGCTGCAAGAGTTCATGGAAATCTAATGAGTGGATCTGTACGAAGAAATTTTTGGTGCTGATTGTTGCACTGCCCCTAACTCTTTAGACTATACTACCTTCCATGTATTCCACTTTCCTATGAGACAATAACGTGAGAACCGCAATCACGGAGTTAACAGCGAAACTAGCAGAAAGGTATGAATAATTGCTCACTTCTAGATTCTAACCATCTGACTTGACTACGAGTTCAAGGAATCCGGGTATCTCGATCTCAATCACATACACTTAGACAGGACTAGGATGGAGGTAGGTGTTTCGTTGCGTGAGACCGAATATTCAATCAGCTATTCCACGGATTTAGGCTCCAGGGCTGAACGACGTCAAACGAATTCCGGCATAGAATATTTACAAACTCCCACGAATATTATTACGGAAAGAAAAATGTATCTGCAACAAATAAACATATTTTTAAAGGAAAAGATAGAAACAATTAAAATAGAAGGAATCAATTTTCATAGTTGAAATTTATCCTTTTAGAATATAAAACATATATTTACATTTAAGTTACTTCCATTATGTGGGTTTAAAAATATTTTATGTATCAAATAATTCCATCCACGGTCATTTGAAAGGCTGAGGAAGCTTACGTTTGAATAAATTTTGTGTAAATCGAAACCGGCCCATATTTAAACCTGAACCTCTTGATATACAGGAACGTACGTATTGAGCTTGAGAGTCTGCAAAGTGTTATCCCTTATCCTAGACTCTTAGTCTAATCAAACTTGGTTGTCACAAGAAATCTTTGGTAAGGAACTTGGGAGCGAAGAGGTAGTTTATTACAAGAGAATGACACACATTTTAAAACTATCCAGTTTCACTTTCTTATCCCTTTTCTAAGGGACTCCAGTTTAAGAAAATGTAATGGAGGGATTTAACACATAATCGGCTAATATAGATTATCCTGCTACTATGATAATACCTACTTACCCAAAGATAAATCCTCATGTACTCATATTATTTATGTAGCAAACTGGTACAGCAGCCTTGGTAGATTGTTTTTGCTTCACTACACTTGAATGAGAAATGCGTGTTGAAATACTCAAGAACTTAAACTGAGACGATCTTTTCATCATTTTTAAATCCCCGTGTAATCGGGTAAATCCGTACATTCAGAGCCGCAATCTGTGAAAACTGAGCATTCAGGCTCTTAAAATAATTCCATTCAAATTGTCAAAAGGCTTCTCTGTTGTTTTGAATTGGTGAAACGAGTCTTCAGTGTTTCCTTTACATTGTGCTCAACCAAAAAGGGAGGTTAGAATTACCTTAATGTCCTTAATCCATAATCCCTCCTATGAAATTGAAATCAGATAGATACTTGAACATAGAATAATAATACAATGAATTTTTTAAACTGAAAATTTTTTTTAAGGAGTTTCAAAAACCAGAGTTTAAAGCTTTCATGGCATCATTGCTGTTAGCCTTTCCCCATGCCTGCCCCTACCGAGTAGTAAAAACGAGAAAATGCACTTCCTTTAAATAACATGGCTGCGTGGAGCATGACAAATTGATAAGTTACGATTCGTTCGTGGAGGTGAGATCAGAATGGGTTGGGTTTCGATTAAGATTCGAATGAACGATGATCTTGATTCACCTTAAACTTAACCTTGCCTAGCCTATACTTTTATATCCTAAGCTGTGCAGCATGCAGCAGCACAAACTCTATGCAAATGCATAGTCAGATGTAACCTCACAAATTCAGCACATGTACAAAGTTATAAAACAATTACAAATGGACATTGTGTCTATGGCATTTCCGGCAATTTGAAAATAAGCCCATGCGTGTATTTAAAGCTGTGATTCAATTACTCGAATCTGTCTTGTAACTCAACAAGGTTTGCAACTTGTAGCGTATAAAGAACGGCAGGTCCATCAGTTATGTCAAGCAGAAGGGTTGGATAGTATTTTAACAGGAGTTAAAACAGATAATTACTTGAAACAAATTCTAATAATTTAAATATAATTATTGTAATCAAGTTGGGAATAGGGTTGGGTAATAATTATCAGAAATCTGTATTCCTTCCACCCCAGAATCATGCGTGAAGAAGCAATAAATTATTGGGACAAGATATAAGATTATCTCTGTATAAGAAAGCACATCTTGAATCTCTCCCTTCTATAGACAAAGAACCCCATGGACCAAGAGCTCAGATTCGATTTCTGATAATCTAAAAAGCCTGAATGAGGCTAACAGCTAAAGATGATCCATCCTTATTACATCACGTCTCATCAGGAATATTAAGAATAAAACAGACTGGTTTCTCACACAGAGTAGTTAGTATAGCAGACCCACATTTTTTTCCATCTACTTCATCATCCAACAATCCAGTCTTTCCTGTCTGAAATCCTGGATAGCCGTTGATTAGTTACCTATATGAAAATTGTTAGGGAATTTTTTGATTCACCTCAATCTCTTATGGTTATTACAGCTGGTGGTAGGTACATAAAGATACTCCATCTCATGCATAAAGACACTCGATACTGAACCGTACGAGTGTAGTTCCCTAGTTCCTTAGGCGAGGTCACAAGTTTTAAATTGATTTCGTTAATATAATACAAGCGATTTTAGAAAATCCTGATTGTATTAATCAAATTATTTCCACGATAATGGCCCATTAAACTCTATTCTTATCTTTAATTAGTCGGTGATAGGAAAATAAAAGCCGCAAATATCATATTTATTCCAGCTGGATAAATCAAAATCAAAAATACACATGACAGATTCATAAGGGTGAATTTTTTACGATCCCCTTTGTTCTGAATGCCGTCTGAGAAATTTAACATTGAGTGAGATTATTATTTGCTTCTCACCAGCTACAAAGATTTTGTTTCATTTCACGGCAATGCTTACTCAGCCAAGATGATGGTGCATTAAATTACCTGAGGACAAAGGTACCACCATCCGTGTGTCATTGTCTGGATGGCGTATCTCATCCAACCAAATTTCTGGCTTAGTTTTTCTCAGCTTCGTAGGTAATTGTCAGTGAGATGATACGAAAGATGAGCTAACTCACTGTTACTCAATACTCTTGACACAATCCGTGGCCGGCTAGATGGATGAAATACAGCCATCATAAACCGTATTAGGTTTTGATATGTCGACGAATACCTTGGCTTATTGTCTTCTACCTCCTCAGTGCAATCTGAGATTTGGGAAGACCACTATAATCTAATAATTATACCATTCACTCAAGTCATAATCATTGAACTGCCATTTTTGAGGTTGCTTGGAGGCCTTATAGTATGATGATGAGTTATATCTACTTTTGTTTAGATGGATATAGAATGAGAAGGTGGACTTTTTTTCTAAAAATTCTAGGAAGTTTTGCTGTCTTACGCATCAACTATTATCGGAAGATTAAATGCATCGTTTCTCCATTTTCAGTTCAAAGATGTTCCAATTTTCATAATAAATCCATAATAATTTTTATTGAAATGCAAATCAAGTAATTCCCACCGTTCATTTACTTTTATTACCCTCTGATCTCTATTTACACAAAAGGAAAAGGGAGGCTCATAAGGGCGAGGAAGGAGTTAGATTGCTAACCCAAGGCGAGTATGTCCTTACTACAAAACTCTCTGTGAAAGGGTAAATACTCAATTTAGATGAAGATGTACTAAACGACCCAGCCAAGTGATCTCATCCTCATGGATTGAGATTTGAAAATGCGTGGAGAGTAAATTTGCAGGCCAGAAGACTTTATAGTTAGAAGTTTAAGTGCGAAAAGGTCGTGGTGGTAGCAGAGCATTAACTCGTATTCGTATTACACGGACGAGGGTTTTATGGGACTGACAGTGAGGCACTTTTGAGGATGATTTGTGTCCTTTTGGCGGTCGGTAGGTCTGTAACCCAGCAGGAGTTCGACATGAATAGTACTCCTCTGGAAACGTGGCCTAAGCTACATTAGTTATATTTATATGGCATCGTTTCTCTATTTAGTTGTAAACTGTAGGAGATATTCCACATTATTTTCTATTCCTCTAGTCTATAGCCCAGCAAAGTTTGTTTTGTTAGCTTTTCCTCTCTGTGACGACAACGAGGACGAAAGGGTACAGTTCTTTTGTACTTGAGTCTTGATTGCCTGGTGCTGGATGTAATAATTCCACGGACTAGGAACTGCATCCACACACACAAAAGTCTCCGAGTCGGATGTACAGAGTTAAGTTTGGTTTATTGTATCTGCATGCAGAACGAAGGAAGGGGGTAAGCGATGGAAGAGGAAAAGGACGTCAGATAGGAAACGGCTAAGGGCTCATGTATCTAATTGGGAGAAATTTGTTCGCACAGATTGTTTATGAGTCAACTCGTCCCTCGGCTAATGACTTTCCTGGTCTTGGTGACTGAAAATCTTATGAGTCTATTTACTACTTCCAGTATTTCTCACTTTAAATCATTCCCACAAATTGGGGGTAACAACAAGTAACACGAGATCCCTTATGGAACAAAAACAGCTCCACTTCTCCACTCGTCATCATTATTCGATTCATTGGAGACTAATTTCATTATCTTGTTCGTTGTTCTCATCATTTTCTTTACAGTACCATTGATTACACAATTCTACTCCAATACTAATGTCAGTAATGAAAAACTAAAGGGAATCCGTTCCAGTACAATAATTTGAACTGGAAAACAGGGAAAGGAAATAGCCTTTGCGATTGAACTTGAAACCTTAAGAAACTTGATTTGTTCTGTCTTAAAAATTGGATTGCTATATTCTGAGAATGGGCGTTAGTTTTCAATGGAATTTCAATTAATTGATGGGCGATTTAGCGATAAATGAGACCGTTTGACAGACATGCAAGGGTCTGATTACCTAGGACGGCTCTCATCGGTTTGTTACAAGCATATATATACAAGATTGAGTAAAACAGTTTTAGTAGATATAAAAATGTTCAACAATAGTATTTAGAATGAGGAGTGTAACCCCTTTAGTTTGATAAGATGTAAGGGAACTGCTCTCGGCTCAGATAATTTTCATTTTCCTTAAGGCATTTGATTTTACAGTGTTCCAGCAGCATTTCTTAGCTTTCCACGAGAAGAAAAGGTGCACGTCTGCATAGAGACACTCCACACTCATATGTTTTTTAAAGTAACTTGAAACAAGCTCTTCTATGGCATTAAGATAAAATATTTGTATAGTTTCTGGAATCAACTAGCATTCTCTTCTCATCAGCTCGAATTCATTATTATTACCAGACACATAACTGGAATTCCAAGATTTGATAAATTCCGACGGTTCTTGACTCCCTGAGTCGTGCAACACTGCACAAATGTTTCAAGTAGACGTATTCTTTACTGAATTACAGAATTATAGAATTACAGTCTCCACCTTTTTTCTGCAACACATTATTTCCCTAACATTCAACATCTCGGATTACTGCAGTGTCATTTAATCTCGCCGAATAGACAAGGAACGAGCCGCTCCTTGCATTAACGATATTAATGATGAGCTAAAATATTTGAGATTTCTTCTTCAGAATTCCATGGTTCAGGGCCAACTGGAAATATTTCTTAAACTTTTTGAGCCTTATTTATATGATTGTATACATATTCAATATACAATTAAGAAGGAAATATACAGGGCAAATGGTGGAATATTCTAAGTAGTGGATTTATATTTTGTGCGTAAAAACTTATAACACAAAAATGGTTGATATTCTTATGTGCAACTCCTCCGGAAAAGTAAAATAAATATATAGCCCGTGTGGCTCGCATAAAGAATATTTCTGTTCAGCCTTTTGGTGGCTCAATCGTCCGTAGAGACTCATTCAGTTTGTTTGACCACAAAATCGAAATATTGACCAAGGTATGAAAAATTGAAGCACGTGGAGTAGAAAGGCGTAAAGTAGTTTTGTATTATTATGCACTGCACCTCTCTCGTAGAATACTTTATCGATCTTTTACCTTTAGACCTACAATACACTTTATGATGATATCCCAACACACACCAAGAAATAATAAACTGCGCTCCTATTTGCCTTTTGCACACATCTTATTCAACTGAATGTGTGTACCCTTGGAAGCTCGGGAAATGCGAGCAGCATGTGTAACGTCATATAATGGTAGTGAATGCATAAGTTAGCCATATGTTGTCATTTAGTGTCTATTTTTCTGGATTCGAATACATTTTTAAACAATTGAATGTATTTATTTGATTATAGGAACATCCAGGTCTTCGAGGAACTCCATTAGCCATGCTGGCAGCTCAATGTAACAAACTAAGTTCGAAAAGTCCACCCCCCTTAGCGGACGCGGCAGTTGGTAAGGGATTCCACCCATGGAAAAAGTCCCCTTCCGTTGGACTCTGTCCACCCAACTCAATCGCTAACGTTTCCGCGGTTCAAACAAGCGTTACTGGAAATGGAGTCTCAATGTCAAATTCAATGTCACACGGGTCACTACTAAGCGCAGCCCAGAAAAGTTTATCATCCTCAGTCTGTGTCTCCACAACCAATCATCATAATTCTTATAGTAGAACTCCTGTCTCTTCTTCATGCGGAGTTACGCCGAGTTACGGAGCTGATCTCTACTTTCACGGGTATGTGCAGACCCTAAATTTATTACTATTATCCGAATTTTAGAATCCGCATGAACTTCTTCATAGCCTGAAGAAAATACCGTCCATAATATACTTATTTTATACTAATTCCGGAAATGTTTTAGGTCAACAAATTCAAATCCATGCGGAGATCAAAGTCCACCTGGATTCATTGGGAAAATGGATGGTGGCATCGGAAATGTAGGCGTTTATTCTAGAGTTCCTTATGACTCCTGGCCCTTTAACGCAATGTCTGGGGCTCACACAGGGATCAAGCCTGATGTAAGTGGTTATGATTATGTAAGTGAATTTAGATTGGTATCCATACCAGGAGAATATATTCACCTATAGAATTTGCTATTGACACTGGGTATATTTTTTATGATTAGGTGTCAGGAATGAATGGGTCATCATGGTGGGATGCAGTACATGGAGCAACCGGCGGTGGTTGGTTGGATGTAGGAGCTGGAAGTGCAATCACACAAGCATCTGTCACAGCAGGGATGCATCACCCACATCATCCCCATCATCAAATGTCCAACTACAATGACTACTCCACCCTTACTCACACCCTTGCGGCCTCCAATCCTCACATTCTGACCTCTGGTCAGCACCTCCTTCAGGTAAGCTGCAGTAGTAGCTAGATTAAGATTAATACCTTGCTCTAAACTCCAGGGAGTATCTTAAAACTATTCCCTCCTGAATGGGATTTTTCAAAACCTTTTTTCTAAAATATTGTTTGCACGTCTTCACAATACCTCCCATAGAATCGTTATAAAATATTTTTTTAAGATAAATATTTTGAAGAAGTCTAGGTGGAGTTGTCAAGTGTGCATTTTTGCAATTCGTGATACATTGAAATTGGATTTTAAAAATTTTCATTTGTTTTGACAGGATACTTACAAGTCAATGCTGCCAACTCAGGGCGTGGGCTCAAGTGTTAACTCTCCTTTCGGTTTAGGTCAAGCATCTCTACCACAGGTTTGTTACTCGTTTATGGTCTTTATTTTTTTTCATAAAACACTCATCCATGTTCATGCCATTAAAAATCTGCACATCCAATTTTTCCATAAAAAGCAATTCGTTTGTAAAAATAAAAATTAGAATCGGAGAATGAGTGGTACCAACAATGCCACAGGAAAGGGGAGATGTGTGATTCTCCATTAAGTCACATACAAAATTCGTGACTTACCCATCCAAGCGTAATTTATGAGTTTGAGTAGAAAATTATTTGAGCTAGAGATTTGGATGATAAGAATGCAAATTGTGAATGATGTTGTGTTGCATAGCATCGCTTTTTAATGAATAAAATCATCTCCTCATTATTCCAAGAGAATGGAGAATCTATCATAATCGAAAAAGTCCCAAAAGAAACATGAAATTCAATAGCTTGTGTCAGGTTGGATGAACGCCTTGGTTGAAAAGTGAAGAGAAGACCAATGAAGGAATGGGATTTATTGATAACTTTGTATTGTTCAGCAGGTGCCTTCTCCCCGTTCGCAGAGAAGATACACTGGTCGAGCAACTTGTGATTGTCCAAATTGTCAAGAAGCCGAGCGACTTGGACCTGCAGGTGCTCACCTTAGGAAGAAAAATATCCACTCCTGTCATATCCCCGGTTGTGGAAAGGTCAGCCAATCATTTTATTAATTTACAATCATAGTTGGGATCCACTGTGGAGCTAGCTAAATATCTCGAACTTGGTGTCAATTACTAAGGGAAATTATAGACCACCCCATGGGAAGGGGTTGAATTAAGTGTCTATTCTGCGGAATCCCAGTAAAATAATTTTCCTCCTTTCTGTTCTCACCTGAAATAGCAGTGGTGGCCGGCCATCTGTATTTTATAAGCTCTAAATGATATTTGAGTAAGACATTTAAGAAACGCATAGCTCTGATAGGAAGAATCTTATCATTCTGTCAATCTATTGGCCTTCTAGAAATTAAAAACTCATGCGACTCTTTACAAGTTTGATATGCTGTTGGAAATTATTTTGGCACTGAAACAGACTCTTGTAGGTAGGTTGTTGGTGCGAATTTCCAACCTGCCACCCATGAGCCGCTGAGCTTCTTCATTATCATATCTTCTCATAGGATTGTAGTAGATACATAAACAAGAAAAAATTGAGATAAAAAATTAGGAACGAAATGAAAAGCAATTACATTGGAAATAGATAGTACATAACTGGTTTCTTTTCTGACTTTAATTAATTCTCAGGTCTTTTATTCTCTTAGCAATGATTCTTTATTCCATGGTTGGATAGACAGTGACAGAGCAATTAACTTCTATTCCAGTCTGAGAGTCCATAGGTTCTGGTTTTAAGTTGGAGTTGGAACAACTTGCTGGGTTTGAAAACTTCACAGATTCCACTTCTTGGTCGTCTTACTCTTTGGTTTAGTTCTACTTATAGTATAGAGCCTCTGGGTAATGTTTTAGATAAAATTAAACGGATGGTGCGCGGTGGTTGAAGCTTAACGAGGGTGTGTTGGATGAATAATATGAGATGCAAAGATAAGAATTTCCTACAATTTGAAACGGCTCGCATAAACAAATAATCATAATTTAGGCCAAAATGTGGTCCAAATGGAAAGAATGCGTGTGTTATGAAGGAATTCGTGCAGAGATAGGTCGACCACCATCTCGTGTTCAGTCCAAATTTTCGGACTTCAGGTCTCGTGTTTCGAAAACTTCTCGCAGCAGTTCCTAACTATTGTAATGCATATACTGGACTTGAAGTAGTAGACCCATGGAAATAAATCACAGCATTGGCATGTTCCAATTTTATATGTTAAGAAACGAATTAAAGGAAAAAGCATTGAACGCACAGATAACCTGTAATTTCACGTTTAGAATTGACTTCTGTGTTTAGCTAATTCATACCTACTCTTATTTTGATTTGGGTACACAAAGTTCACAAAACTAATCAAACCCGTTAGCTGAGTGGAAATCGATTGAATTATGCAAACACCAGCAGTAATAAATAAATTGTCCGAGACTGTCTTTATCTTTAGTAATTTATTTATCGATGCTTTAATGATGATTTTTATTAATTACAGGTCTACGGAAAGACATCTCACCTGAAGGCTCATTTACGGTGGCACACTGGTGAGAGGCCTTTTGTGTGCAATTGGCTGTTTTGTGGCAAGCGATTTACTCGATCTGATGAGCTTCAACGACATTTAAGGACCCACACTGGAGAGAAGCGATTCGCCTGTCCAATTTGCAATAAAAGGTGAGCATTTATCACGAATATTCGCCACTTGAAACACATTCTATTATAGCTGTGCTCATTTGGCCTTACAATTTATTTTCATGAGGTTGCAGGGATTGACTTAGAATATTAGCTTGAAGAGTCTTTTATTCTTCAGAGTGTGAATTATTAGTATTTTTGTCAATCGCTCGCTCCTTAGGAATGCATTTAGTTCTGTAATGTTTACCTGAATCAAAGCAATTAGCCTTCAGTTCGATTTCGTGCATTACAGGTTCATGCGGAGCGACCACCTCTCAAAGCACGTGAAAACTCATAACAATTCATCAGGGAGTAGCACGGGGAATAAAAGAAGTGGAAGTGAAGAAGACGAGGAAGATGATAATAGTCAGTCCGAGGCTAATTCTGCAAATAGTCCGGGATCTTCTGTAACAACCCCTCCCCTCCAACCCCATGCTATGTCACCTGCAGTCGCAATGGGGATGACACATCAGGACATCAAACCACAAATCTGAACATGTTAGAGACACTTACAGTCTTTAGCCCTTTGATCTCCTTCGTTAGTGACAATTATGGATTTTAACGCCACTTTTAAAACGGTAAAGATACGGCTCTCTAGTTTTCGCATTTGGAGGTACAATCATTACTTGTGGCTTTGGAGTGAGTGATGGCCGTTTTATGTGACTGTGAAGTTCTATAAGTAACTAGTTTATATTTCCGGAGTGTCAATTCATGGCTAGCATAATGTGGTCTTTAAAACTACTACGACATACTGGAATCCTTATTTGTATCAATATATCTATCATCCCGAAATGGACACTAAAGATAAGAAAGCATTGTTGGGTGTGTACATCCAATCCGGGTCATCATCACAAGTACCATTGAACCACACAAGCTCATCTGAACATGAACAGCAGAAGTGTCATCCCTGTCAAATGCAAGCTAAAAAAACTTTGAGAATAATTTTTTATCATAGTATTGGAGAAGGTTGACATTGAATGACTAAAGCCAACGAGATCGGTGCTATAAGTCTACTTAATAGTCTTCATTATGCATTCAAGTGGATAGTCCCACCAGCTGCAACCAAGTCTGTCTGAAAATGCGCCAGAATCTCGAGCTTGGAGTGACTGCGTGCATGTCAATCATCATATCCAGTGCCATTATTTATTTCGCTCATCTACTTATTAAACCTAGATGCCCAAGCCCATTATATACAACAGCAGTCCACACACTTCTCTCCCTTTATAACACAAATGCATACAATGTAACTTAACTTGAGGTATGTATCTTCTAATGATCCACAGACACATTTCTTTGAACAGAAAAATGCTCACATTGTACTCTCCTTTTCTATTCCATAATACAAGCCGAATTTTGGGATAATGATGAGCAAACAAAAAGTCAATGAGATAAATAAAATGAGCATGAGACAAAAATATCAACAGTTGGACCGACAGTTGGACCGACAGTTACTAGACAGGATAACATTTAAATGAAGGAAAACAAAATTTTGACATAGCACGAGAAGGAATCATCAGCAGGGCCTTCCTGTCATCTTTTAAAACAGTGTGAGAACTAATGTGAAGGATATAGACACTTTCAACTTTGAGTAATGAGCTCAATTAATGGGCTAAAACACACAAAAATTACTTAGCAAGTGCAACTACCCAACCTCACTAACTAGCCTCGCTAAAATGTCAGTGTCAAAGGACGAAAGGGTTTAATAATCGTTTATAAATGATGCAACACTCATAATTATTTCATTAAAGAGCATATCATTAATTGCTTACTACATTTATAAGTACCAAGTGTTGCCTCATAAGCACGCAGGTAGATCTCACTTGACAGAGGCACATGGTGACAGGCAGAGTGAGCTTTGATGATGATCCACTCGTGATTTTACCCCTGACGAGGCCTAATAGCAATTAATCTCTTTGTCAGTTATTTCACCCCGTATTTCACTTATGAACCTTTTAGTTCGTTTCAACAGCAACTATAATTTCTTGCCTTTCAGTTTGCAATTGTTGGAACTGTAATTATAACAATTATTCTATTAACTCAAATTATTTATCCCCTGTCTTTAAAGGTGATCCGTTTAAATCCCTACCCGTTCGTGGTTTTTTGTAGTTTTCCACTTCCTTGAAATTCATTGTATGCAACCAACAGAATTTTTATTATGAGCCTGAATGTTGAATTGCTGAATAAAATCAAGCTATACGAACTGTACGTGTTCCGTGGGATATCCTATAAGCTTGTGAACCTGTATTAAGGATTTTAGCGGCTACCGTTTTCCCTTTAAACTGACGATTTAATTACATGAAGCGGTTTCAAATAGAGCATTGACATTAATTAAAAAGAATACCTCATCCCGTAAAACGATAGATTTCAATTAAGCCTTAGGCTTCCCAGAGCAAAATAAATCTGCTGCTTCATGTATACGTTGTACATTTTGCAGGTCTCAAACCAAAACTCCTCAAATAAGAGTTCAATTAACAAAAGGGTATAACTTGACTCCATGTTACTGTACTAGATAGATTAAATAACGTAAACATTATGTACTTAGTATAGGCATTGGACTGTAACGTGGTAATACATAATTCCCTGTATGAACTAAGAACAATGCATTATATAATAAGAGTATGAGAATAACTTTTGTAAAAAAAATCCACCTTCATTTGCCGTTCCTTAGACACCGGATATCTTCTGCTGTGCATTGTGATGAGTGCTGCATTGTCCAGCTTCTTTCAAAAGGAAGAGCTGGACGAAGAGAGTTCTTAATTACTCTTAATGAATAGACATGTGCATAAATTTAGAATGGTTAGCAATTAGCCCCTCTGCTGACTAGCTTTTGTACACATGAAGGGAAAGAGGTGAAACTGACTCCTGATTCCTCATGAATTAAAATGAAGGAACAAATACCGGTGTTTCTTGTGAGTGTGGTTTCTGAGTGGATTAGGCTCTCTTGAACTGGGCTTATTATATCTGTAGGTGGTCTGATGATCATGATTACATTATCATTTAACTTTCTAGACTTCTTATTGTGTATTGTATTTTATTGTATAGGATTATGTAGTAATGAGGTAGTGGTAGGTAGGTAGGCAGATAGTAGATGTATTATCATTATCCAGAGTTAGATTCTAGTTCAAGACATTGTGAGACTTTTATTCTATCTAAGTAAATGTACAATCCACTACTACTAAACCACTGCGTGTAATTTTAATCGTGTACTATTATGTATATTACCTAAAGTACCTATATTAGAACATGACAACTACCGTAAATATACCATAGAGCTGTAACCATGATGTATCATACTACAATTGTATACCCAGTAATTTAAAGTACGAATTATTATATTGAATATTAAACATCTAAATCGTCTGCCGACATCACCGAGTAAAAACAAATACTGAAATAAAAGAATTTATCAATGACAATTGAAAAACTAGTCCTTATTTCAGATTCTTTAGCGCCTATCACAAAAATTCCTTAATTTTTTTTACTATTTCTTTAAATTTATGGTACGCATAATGGCATAATCAGTTTGTGTTTTTTTTAAGAGGCTTTGCAAGTGACATGGTCAAAAGTTTCATAAAAATGAGGATTAAATAAAAATACTTTCAATCTTCAATAAATCAGTGACTCATGTACATATAATGTGTTATGTTGGGGTTTTTGGACAAATGGTTGTGGTTCTGAGGTTACACTTTGCACGCTCCCCTAAACTCTTACAGTTTCTTTCTTTTAGAATTATAGGTAAAAATTGATGCGAAATAAAAATGATACATGGAATCGAATAGAACGGAGAACTGGACTACTTTATCATTGGCAGGTGGATAATAATTCTTCCTTTATGGCTCACGTAAAACCTATTAAAAATCAGTTGAGCTCACATTAATTTGGAGTTTGGATTCCTCCTAGATTTTTTTACTTTTTAAATCCCCCTGCAGGATATAATATTTACATTCAGCATAGCATGAGATATGGACAGTGTTGGTACTTCATTGCATTATCCTATTACTCCAGAATATTATACAGAATTGAAATTGAACGTGAACGATGATAATGATCATCATGATAGTACATGGATATGTGAGTAAAATGGCGACTGACTGTCCTTCTTCATTATCCTCGGCCTCTTATTACATAATGCCAAGGAATTTTGACGACTTTTTCAAGACTTCAATGTATCATCGCACATCGCATCGTCATCAAGGCTCATTCTCAATATTTCAGCCTGCAAATGCCGTGATGTATATATGGAACATGACTTGCAAGACCTTCAGATACAAAAAGGTACAACTTAATAGTTAAATGAACAGAAGAGATTACTGAATGACTTCATTCACGAGCATATAGTGTTTAAAATTTAGATTAGTTTGGATTGGATTAGCTGAGAAGAAATATCGGTAGGGTTTATGACGGATTCTTTGAGACACGTAATTCAATTAAATACAAATACATTTTTATTTCAATTCAGTAGATCTTTAGATAAATATTCAGAAATGTAATGAACGATCAAAAGTACTTTTGAAGTCTTGAATAGCATTGGGTGTCATACTAATCTTTATTGAACAATTTTGAACTAGTAAAATTATTTTTGTACATGTACTGACATTTATTAAAACATTTATAAAGAACTAATAACTTTGATTTGTTCGTTCAAAGTGACGATTTTTGATTGCATCTACGAAAATATGTATCATTCTTTATATGACAGATGAGAGTATCAGTTGATTTTCACCATTCTTTAATCATCTAAAGGTTGTTGGATATGCTTGTAGTTTCCCAAGGCTCCAATCAATGTTGAAATACAAAAGGATAGAGAAGGCTTTAAAATTTGACAGTGTTGCTTATCACTTTCAAAAATCTCTGCTTTTTAGACAGTAAATAAGACTTGATCGTTTGAGTAGTAGCATACAAATCGGCACTTTGTACCTCATTAGCCGTGGCATTGTTGGTCAATAGACTGGAAGGCTGTATAGCCCTCTGGGGATAACTTGATCCCTTTAAACTGTTGCATGGAAAAGGTACCCGTCACCCAGTGAGCCGATATATGAACATCATTGAAATACAGTATATTCGATTTCAAAGTATCATCCAAGTCCCCGCTACTCAAAAAACAAATACCAGAAGTGCTACTACTGATTCTCCATCTAATTAAAAAGTTTTGACGTGACTGGATTCCCGAGCGAATAGGGTACCAAATAACAAAGCTAGTTCTGCTTGCGTAATCAGCCTTCTTCAACCCTGAACAAAGTATAAATGTGTATGCAAGCAAAAAGCCAGTTTATGAGATTTTGCTTCAGTAAACTCCATTAGGTGTAGAAAGGGGAAACAATTGTGTAGCAGTGGGAAAAGTTTAAATACGGAAGCGTTAGATTGTCCATCATTAACATCCAGCTTGTTTTTGCTTGACAGAATGTAAATAATTGAAGAAGGGAGTTTTCTTCATTTCAACTTGTCCTTCTTCCTTTGAAGTATACTTGCAAGTCAAACATATCATCATTAACTGACCATTCTAAAATCAATTCAAAGAGTTACAGAGATAAACCTGCTACCAAAGTAATAAACGGATTCTCCAGCTCTGCTTCTGCTTCTCTCATTTCAACAAAAGTATTTTACGTCTATTTGTATGTATCTTCTAGTACTCCCCTTGATTCCCAGATTATACTCAACGTACATCTAGAAATTTAGCTACCCAGGAGAGTTATAGGGTACTCTGTCATGTTAATGAAGCTATGTTATTGCACTTTCAAAGTAAAGGAAGAATCGTAAATGAGGGAGCTAGTTGGAAAGACCAAGCGGCTTTCCTAACTCTGATTCATTAACTTTGGCAGGGTAGAGTTTATTAGTCCTCATCAATGCTTGGAGAGTTAACTTCACTTTTATGAGTGAGTCTCTTAGCCTTTCCTTAAACTAAGGCTAATCATGACGACGATGCTCCATTCTTCTCCAGTATCTGTTGCCCAAGGCTTGGGTAGTAGCTGATTATTTAGGCCTTTCGTACATTTCTCTCATCCTTACCAACTGTATTCTTCATTGGCGTGTATAATTTTCAGAAGGTGTGTGTATTTGGGGTTTGGTAGAAATTTTCTTTAATTTACTGAGAATTTGTAAAAAGAGGAAAATGAATTTGTAAAATCACAGTTGATTTAAAAATTGGATTGGCACTAAGTATTGTGGAATAAAATTTGAAAATTGAAAACACAGTCAATTGGGAGCCAGTACGGCAATTTTTAGAACCATTCTTGTTCCCTGATGAGATGATGACTGCCCATTGTGGACTAATGAGAGTCTTATGAAGTTATTTAACAAACGTTATAATAGGTGCCTGGCAGGGGATAGGAATTCTTAATCTGGTAATACTCCCGCATTGCAACCAAACCCTTTGTATGCTTTGCATGTCGTAGGATTAGAAAATTGCAAACCAAAACGTTTACCTAGTGCATAATTAAAACTTCGAGTCAATCAGCCAACCTTCATTGGTTTCGTCAGTGGAATCTATCATCAAAATTCAAGATCACCTCTAGCTGCCTAGGTAAAATCTGTTGAAGTTGGCAAGATTTGTAGGCTTTGAACTTTTTGGCATTTCTCTTGATTTGTAAAAGATCAATTCCGCGGTGCAACAAGGCCTTGCCCAGATTCGTCTTCACCACTCAGCCTGAAATGATGTCCGAAAAGGCAATAATCGTTTCACATTATGGCTAGAGTAACTATCAAGTACTAAGGCTAGGAAATTGGTTTTGCGTTTTCCCGATCTCCTTCCATTTCCTGGAAAGAGTACCAAAACCAATAAGCAGTAAAGCAGTAGAAAAAAACGCACATTAGGAAAAGAGAGTGAGGGACGCCATAAGGGAAATAGGATCAAAATGAGAAAAGATAGGACAAGACGATAGTAAATAGTAGAAACTGAAATAGAAAGGAAGCAAGAAGTCATCTTCTCCCAAAGAGAGAAGAGATACATTCTAGTCAGCGCATCACACACGTCGGTGAAAAAAAGAAGATGAAATGAGAGAACTTGGTCTCTCTCTCTCTTAACTTGTACTACTACTCTCTGATGTATATATAAAAGTTAAAGTTTCTCATTTCTACGAATGAAGAAGATTCACTTTGGGATGGAAGATGTATAGTTTTGTGGTGGGATGAGGGCCAAAAAAAGACTCCTCGACAGTACAACTCCGATATGGTCCTTAGGCCAGAGGAAGGAGAGCTGACAAATTTCGGTGCGACACGCCCACACTTGGGCTTATATAGCCCGCAGACGCCACTCTCGTCCCATTAAAAAGCCCCAAAGATCTTTTGTTTTTACCAACCAACCTCCATTGCCACTTCTTTCAACCATGATGATGATACATAAGCCTTTTATCTCTTTTCTTCCCTCTATTCCCTTTTTCATATCCGAGCTTTCATTCGAGAAAGAAATCCAGGAACGGGTATTATAAACTGGGCTTTCAAACTATCTCCTATCCACGTTCAAAAGGGAACAGTGTGTGGAAATAGATTTCTTTAAAAACTTATTCCCAAAAAATCCTCCAAGTTGGAAGCATTTATTCTCACAGCCTTTTTTTTATTTCGGATGAATGGAAGGCAACCCTTTTAGAAAAAGGAGGATTTTATTTTACATCGCTCTTCTATAGGGGGACAGGAACCTTTCACTGGCCAAGAAATATGTTTTACCTTTGTTACACAAAATTAGCTTTAATTACCGCCTGTCTTCCTTTGCTAAAATCAGAAATATTTGCCCTAACCTGCATTTATCTTTGATTCAACTCCACTCCTCCCACTTACCCTTACCAGTCTATGTCTAGGGCCTTATTTACCCTTGACTTCTCGTTGAACTTGAAATACCGTTTGCTTTTCAGTCGTGGGAGTTTCATCGCTCAGAAATACTCAGAGGGCAAGAGTTGGAAAGAACCGCGTCTGGCACGGAGATTCGATTTTTATGGCATTTCATTAGAAGGTGGCAATCCAGAAAGTAAATAGTGGATTAGGAATACAATTAGCAAGATATTCACGGGCGGGTAGTTGGTATTACTGGCGCCTGCCGACGAATGCGAGTTTAGATACAACTCAATAATAATAAGATAGGACTGCAGTCTGTGTCTGTGGTGGTGTGAAATGAAATTAAATAATTTACCTTTCGCTCAACCAACGATGGAGATGTGGGAGATGATAAAGTTGCAAATCATTAACGGATGCAGTAAGACTTTTTGTACATGTACACCTACACATTTAATTGTACACTGTGCCATGTAATATAGGAGTGAGGTTATATACAAGAAGTGTTGGCATTGCGTATTTGCAATGGTAAACCCTACGGTTTCCAGTTATTAGCATGCAATTCAACCCTTAGATTTTTATTCACTTATCATTACTGGATAACTAGTTGGTGATTTAGGAAACAAAAATTTAAACATCTGCTACCCTCTGTGCTACTGGCTACCATGACCTTGCATGAGAACACAGTCCGTTTTCCTATTATGCATTCCCTGTGAGGTTTTGATAATAAGGTTGCAGTCAGAATTCTTTATTAAACATGAATTTCCGTCTATTTTCAGAGAGACACGGATTCATTTTTCATGTGGGTAGTTATAAGATCAGGCGATACCTTGCATTTATATCGTTCACACTCACAGACTGCACTGCGATCTTCGATCGATCACATTGAAAAAAGTTTCATAAAAGGCCCAAAGAACCCTGCCAATGCATTTGTAGATATACAGGGAACGAATTCAGTATACTATGTCTACAGTTACAGCATAAATAATTCACACCTTCAAATGATCTTAATATTAATGCAATTGTCAAATATAATCTTAGATTAATGCTTATGACAATTTGCAATCTGTACAGCTTCAAAGTATTTTTTTAAAGAAAATAATACATTAAAGGGCAAACTTGTATCAACAAATGTTAATTAATGAGATTCTCAAGTAATTAATTTTTAAATATAATCCATATTCTTTTTTTATTTTGTTACAACTTTTGCAAGTGCTATTTTGTCCTTTAAAAGCAAAGCGTGATATTTTTAATTAACTGGAGTTACAATATTTCATATAAGTTCCAAGGAAAAACTTAGTTAAGCCTTTTTCGTTGTTTTGAAGTTTCGAGTACAAACAAATCAGCAAGGCAAAGCAAGAGTAGCCGTCTTAACAAACCCAATCGCATACCTAAAGAATTTGTTGTCACAGAAAAATTTTCTGCTAAACTAGATACGTTATTTTTTTCACCAAGATACTTCAATAAACTGTAAGCTTCATTGCAACGTATTGTCGTATTTCCTGTTTTAGATTTTAACTTCCAAATAAAGACAGCTACAAGTAAGGAATGCCTACTCTCATAAGTACCAAATTTAGAAAGTAGTAGCTCGAAATTTGATGAATTTTGGAGAAGGGATGGACCACCCTCATCAACGTCTTCACTTAAACCCAAAAATCTAAATAATTAATTGAGCTCTTTCCCGGATCCCACCGCGCTTAATATTAGGATAATTTCATGTAATGAGGGTGGGCAACATTTCAAGAAATTAAGAAAGGTAAACAATTAGGAAGACTCTAGACCCCAACTAACCCTTTAAAAGTGAGCACCCATAATATTTTTATGCCTAAAATGGATTTAGCAAATTAGAAACTCACTATGATGTTGAAACTTAATAAAACAGCCTTAGGTTGACGAGATTTTTTTTCCTTAATCGAACATTAGCATAAAATCAGGATTTAACGGATGATTAGATTTCTAACAGATTCAATATCCACCATTTTTTAAATGATTTTAATACCCCACAAGTACGCGGTCTATCTTTTCATCCCGCTTTGAATCAATTATGGTAATCCTGATTTAATCAAACCAACAATGCACCTAATCTTGTTAAGTCGTTTAAAACGTCACTGCATGAATGATTTATAATAAAATGTACGGCTGATATCCTCGTAAAAGTCAAGTGGATAAACTAACTGTGGTCTTACTTAGATAGAAGAGACAAATAAGAGGGCAGATTGTTTTGACTGAGATAGAGTGAAATTGGTTAAGGTTTAGGCTGACGATTTTCTACCCCCCACCAAAACTAGGATCTAACATTGGATTGCTCATATCGACCATCAAATCCATGGTGCGTAATGACCCAAGTGGAAAATGTGGCACCGATGAAGATTAATGGGACAAAATGATGACAATCCCTTGTTGGGGTAGTAGAATCATCACAACCCCATACAGACGGTATTCATTCAACGAGATTGTTTATCCCGGGTTGTACCGAAAATCAAAACGCTGACAGAGTAAGCTAGAGCTTATTTATTCTACAAAGAGTCAACCGAAACCGACTTGTTAAAAGCCAAATTGAATAAAATGCATTCTCATTGTCTATTTTATCTTTGTGAGGTCTCATCATCATTCTCATACTCATCGGGTATCACATCTCATGACCAAGTCCTTCACACAACAGAACAGAATTTATAATTCATATAAGTACGATCGTATCTCCTATAGTCCTATTGCAATGCGATGCGATTCCTATGACTTTGTTCTCATTAGTACGTACACATTATTTAAATTTTCATCGAATGTAATTAACTTTTAACTGACTGCACAAATCAGCATCATATTGAATTTTGATAAGAAACTTTTATTATAAATAAAACTACACAGAGACTGACTATTTACCCGAGCCTCAACTCCGGGTTTAAGGAAGAAAAAAGTAAATAGAAAGAGACAGAGAGAGTTGATGTAGACTCAAGGCACACGCACGTCAGATGAGAGAGACAAAGTGAAAGAGAAGGATAGGGTTAAAATGGTATAAATTCGATAGATCATCCTTTGATGACAAATTTGTATCCGGGAGAGTTAGCTCGTCTAAAAGAGACCGAATTTAACCGACATTCACTGGCTCGGAAATTACATGCGCACCCTTTCATTCAATATTACTCTCTTCTTTCTCTCTCTCTTTCTCGGGTTACAATTTACCATCCCGAATCTCGTTAAGGGATGTCTAATCCTGGAACTAGAAATCAAGGAAGCATGAGGGGAAACAGACCGAAAACTTCTCCACGAGTTCGAAACGGGACAAAATACTCTACGTCTTAAACTTGTCAAATCCTGTCAATTGAGGGAACTGATATTTTTTACTCTGCATTTGAAAACCTATTTATTTATCTCAAGTTCCTCTGAAGTAGGATTATAATACAGTATCTATGCACAAGAGTCTATGAGTGCGTATAGTGTCAACACTCTCAAGATTGTCAAGTGCATGCATACGAAATAATGGAGAGAGAAATAAATATTCTTATTCTCTCTAGACTTGGGCAGTCGAGTCGAAATCTACGAGCCGTGAGCTGTCCATTGAACTTCTTTGACAATGATTAAGCTTTTGTTTTGAGGCTTTTACAAATAAGTCCATAGAAAGAGTTAGAGAATAGGGAGAGGAAAAAATATCTCTCAAGACATTTGAGATGCTGCAGTCGCCTTTCTCCGAAATAATTTTCTTTCCATAAATCACATTCTTTTCTGTTCATAAATCATATACTCAATTAGCATACACATAGCATCTTCCTCCTGTGTGTATTCCGTCTTCCTTGGATGCATACATAGTATAATAGTTATTTATCTTGAGGCTGGATTCTACTATTTCGTGGTGTCTTTCCTGCTATATAAGGGCTGTTGAATTGAAGATATTCATGAGATAGTATAGACAGAATCTAGAACGACTTGTACTGATGGACTTGAGCTGTGATGCACGTCTTGTGAAAAAATTGCAATTGCAAAGCATTCAATCCTGCAATTACTCCTACTTCAATCACTGCTACGTACAATACTACTGTCCGTGTCCGTGGTGTTGTGTTGCGTCCATCCCATAAAAGAACAAAAAGATGAATTGACAAAGCATCTTCATTTTTTACGCGAGTTTCTTACTCTGTGCAATCGTAAATTACTTCTTTGGCAAATTAATATTCAACAAAAACAACTCGTAACTCATTCACTCTATTAACTACTACTAATCGTACTGAGAAGTGATAGAGATGGCTCGGCTAAATTATAGGATGAGATAGAGATCTGTTTTTTGAAATTCTATCAGAGAATTACAAGTCATGAAATGAATTAAGGGTTATTGGTAGAAATCAGTATTGCTGTAATGTAATGTAGCCAAACCGACAGTTCATAAATCCAAACGTCGCTCTCTCAATTCTTTTTCCAACCTAGGGCAGTGGTATACTCGTAGTGAGCCTATAGCACTTTGATAATGTAAACTATGATAAGAACTACAAAACGGACCACCACCGACAAGCCCTGATATTTATTAAAGAGGGGCGGGTGACCAGCGACAGAGTTTGAAAGATGGTACCTTTAACAACGAACCAAGTTCAATATTTTCAATACTTTCGTGCCTTCTTCATCTTCCTTCGTCCTACTTTGTTAGACTCCCAACTTCGTCTTCCTACAACTTTTATGTGTCCTATGTGGACCTCTGACTTGAATATAGAAACAGTTTTTTATGTCAAGAGAAGAAGACCACGAAGCACTTTCATGTAAAAGTTTCAAGGAAAAATTTCCCATGCCATTTTCGCTACATTAACCACGTCGGTTGACGTTTGGAGCTCATTCTTTCAGAAATCGATGAAAGCTTTTCTAAAACCGAGCAAGATGTGCCTTCGTCGTGGCTTTATTCTTTCCATGTAAAAGTATACAGAAGCAAGTAACGTCACCCCTTAAAATTATACAACGAGATGCTATTGAATCAGGACATCTTTTTGGGTTTTTTTTTGGGCTTACGAGCAAAAGTCATTCTAAAACCGTTGTCACTTTGTCCAAGAGGTAATAAAATATGACATATGGGTTTATCACGGGTCATCAAGCTTCTGGATCCTTATCCTAGTCCGCGTGTGTGTGGGATAACCACAAGTATGTATGTTTTATCTCATGTCCACTCAAGTACTCCTTACCAACCACCCGTGCTTATTTGATTTACACGGCGTGGGTCCCTTTATTGTTAGCCTGTGGTTGTGATGTTCGGTTACAATGTCAAGATCACAGCTAAGGATCCTTGTACTTTATAGCTCTTATATTTCTCATATGTTTGTAAAGTGTAAGTAGCAGTCATTCATTAGTTATGTATGATACCAATGTTGACACTACATCCATGCTTTATCGACCCTATTAATTCTTCTATTTATATTTGTGATATCAATGCAAGGTGTGTTCTGATCTTTTTGTACATTTCATATGCGCTGATTTATCTTATTCCTTAAGAATCAGGTCTAAGAAAATTTCCTTTGAATAGATTTGAATCATTGACGCATGATCTTGGATTTTTCGAATTCTAAAAACGTATCGTTTTAAATTAATCAAACAGCTAAAGGCATACATTTCAATTCATTCAAATCTATAGCACTAAATAATAATAACTAAACCGTTGCAAAACATCTTATATACTAACGTAGTGTATGGAAGTCTTACACCCATGATCAGGAGTCAGAACAGAACAGACCAGGTTAGACTGTGGGTGTTGAGCTGCACCTAAATTTCCAACAATGAAAGATGCATGTGTACTTTGTGGTCAAGGAAGAATCACTGGTTGACGATCAAATGGATTTTTGAATTAATAATAGTTGAAATGCTGTACACGAATTTAATACCTACCTACTTCATCTAGGTAATACAAAAGCTGTGTCAGCATACACCAAAGTACATGAGTAGATAAATCTCTTGTAGAGTGAACAGTGAAAAAATGTTAATGGATGACATGCCATCTCCATTTAATATTTAATGAATGAACCCAGATGATGAAATTTATGTGTAAGCCTAACAATACTGATGATACATTTTTACGATGCAGCTCTACACAAATAAAGGATCTGACTAAACATATCATCATGGAGGTTACAGTCACAACCTAACAGCAACCCTCGCCCTAGACTCACTGTGTGGTGTATTATGTTCCTTAACGATATTCAAACGGGGTTTGGCTATCCCTAATTTAAACTCATGAATTTTCACGGTGTACTAGCCATCCGAGCCTGTTACAGCCTTTCCAGTAGTTTTTATACTATGTGACTTTGCAGATTAACCTTTTTACTTCCTTTGAGCTTCTGTTGTGTAAAATTAAGTTTTAAAAAATGTACAAAACTTTTTTTAAACCTGGATGGTAGTCTAAATTGGCTTGAGTGGGATCATTAGAATCAGTTGACATCATCCGACTGGTTGGTTAAAATCTCCTTTATGTTAAGTTCAATTATATCTAAAAGGTAATTATAATTGCCACCCTTTCATGACTAAACTTGTTAGCCACTTTTCATTGTCTTTTTTTTTAGATTTTCCTCCGCGTGTTTTTTTTCTAGCTTCTTGTTATTTTAAAGGCCCAAACAATCTTTGCTCCTAAAACTGCAAAAAATTAGATTTAATTTTAGAAACAAATTGCAAACGATATTTTTAATTGTGCTTAGTTTGTTTTCGTATTTTAAAACTATGTCGATTTTTATCAGAATATCATGTAGCTTTAGTTTAAAAGTGTGAAATGTTAAACTAATTTCTAAAGGGATGCATACGAGTGCTTAAAAAACACAGTATGCATGCTGTATTCAATGTTGTAATTCGTAGTTAGGCTTACTATACTAAAATATATGTGCAATATTTCCTTAGGGGAAATTTTACGAGCCAGCCTCAGAGAAGTTGGTTGTAAGCTGAGACCATAAAATGACATCTGAATTTTCTCGTGCTGCCAGCTAATTAAAGGGTGATTTGTCACTGGAGACAAAAATTAGGCGAAAAATCATCGAGAAATCATCAGTGTCAGGTTATTTTTGAAAGCACCGCAAGAAGTCTTTAAAAAATTAGCTGTGCAGGCTGCCTCAGCACATAATTCATTTACTAATGAATCGCTGAAATGCACATACAAAAGGAAAATAAAATACCAACATGAAATACATAGAAACATCTCCTATTTGTATATGTCTCCGTGCACGAATTAGTGTATACTTTCACTGTTTTAAGGGTTTTTTAAACTTTAAAATGTGAGAAGCATATGTGGCTGATCTGGGGGATCATTTGAAAATAATCTTAAAATCAGTCTTTACGACTTCAGAAAATCAAATCAAAAGTTCTACCCCTATAAAATACAGTGTAAAATTTTTCATTTATGTCTCAATCAACTTAAAACACTTTATTATAACAGGCTTCCAGAAAATTGTGATCCAAAAAATTGTGATTGAGGGAGTGAGATTAACCATTGGACAAGTTCGAATCAAAATCTCTACAAATTATAAGGTCCTAAAATAATTCTTTATACTCTAGTAGCTTAAATATGAAGTAGGTCTTAAAATAGAATGGAATTAGGACATCAAGAATTTATCAAAGGACTCAAAGAAAGGGGTAATCGTAGACGAGGGAGAAGCCTCGTAGAGCTGAATAGGGAACCAACAATTATGTATAATTCACCGGAAGTTGTCCCAGCTTGAAAAAGAGAGGGTTGCCAGAACTGGCTCAAGATTCACTAAGTGAAAACATGAAAGTTGAGCCATCAGAAGAACCTGAACGTCAAGTCTTGAGTTTCTTCATTGAAAGGACATCCAATCTTAATTCACCTCCTGAATAAAACTTCTTTAGGTGCGGAAGTCCAAAGAACCTTTTAAGATAAGGACTGACCTGTACTTATCACCATTTATTCCATTCATCCAATTCTAACTTAAGAGCACGAGTATGAAAGGGTTGGTGCAGATGCCCAATGATTTTTATGTCCCATCTATATCATTATCCTAACAAAGGCTAATAGCTCGAGCTCAAACTAGGATCAAATCACATCCAACATTGGCTCTGGCTCCCTTCAAAACATGTCTCTGCCCAAGGAGGACACATGCAAAAGAATGTGATTCTTTTTATTAAAGCTAGCGGTGTGATATTTATTGACTCATATGATTCAAAGGATAACAATCCCGACAGCAATAGACCTATCTCCTGGTCCTGTATAATTTTGATGTCATAAGTTTACACGTATTTTTATATCATGAAAGCTTTCCGTGATTATATTCCCTTGAGTCCTTCTGAGTTCAACTTTTAGATTCAAAAATTCCGGATATGAAATCTAGAATGTAGAAATAGAAACTACCAAATCCCTGTAGCCAAAAGAGACAGTCCCTCCCCGACTTTTTGAACTGCATACTGGAGAATAGAATTTTTAGCAATAGAGATCAACCCCCCCATATGGCTTTATTGGTGTAACCTATATTTACTCTTGAAACGCACGCAATCTTTCAACAAAAGGGTTAAATTTTTCATCATCTGAAGGCAAAGGCTCATGCCGTTATGTCGCACCATTTGAATTGAATAGGGACTCTCATTGTCTCCTCTCTGTTTTTTCACGTATTTATTCTCCTTTAATCTCAAACTCAATAATATTCGAGAGGATAACACAATGTTAAATGTGTAATCCCTCCTGGGTATATTTAGCCATGGTGCACACATACACAAAAAGTGAAGACAGAGGTGCTATTGACAAACCCTTCCATTTTGAATCGGACTAGGTAGCATCCGCAAGAATCCAACTTCCTATGGGATTTATTTACTATTGAACACGTGTTAAGAGATGTGCAATTCACTAAATTAGATCCATTGGGTACCTTTTCAGCCCAGTTTTTTATCCAGTCCAACTTCCTTTCGTTGGTTCCCTGTGTCTCATGCTGTCTGTCCGTCCTCTTTCTATAGAATAGTGTGTGATGTTTTGATATGAAGGGTATTTCGGCTTGTGGAGCTATTAATAGCTCATCCCCGTCAAATCTCACTACTATCTAGATCCACTTATTCAATGATTGGAAGTAGGGGGAAAAGGTAACTGGCTTATACCTAGAGTTCAATGCAATTCTAAAATTATTATAACGACCAGGGTCCTTAAATACATTTTATATGCTTAATAAATATCTGGCATCATATTTTTTAGTATTTGGCTTTTATTTATTTTCTCTTGGTTATATTTGCTCATGAATGTTGGAATTAGCAATTAAGAAAAACGTTATTGAACGCACAAGACGTTAGAAATTTGGGAAAAAACTTGCTCATGCATCAACAATGAATAAGAATCAATGGTTGATGGTTTCAGTAAATCAGGAAAGTAAGAAAGCAGTAATTATCGACCTGTGCCGGATTCTGTGGAATTAACTACAAGGATTTAACTGTATTCACAAATACCATCATGGGTTGATTACGAATGATTTCATAAATAACATCTGTTAATTTGTTGACGCTATATTACAGCAAAACTTGCAATAAGATCCGCAGGAATGGTCGAATCTGGGAACTCTAAGCAATAAACGTCAATCACTGATTGGTAACATTTAATTAAAAGTGGAAATTCTGTAAACCAGAAGCAGTTTAATTACTACTTATGGTAAGCTGTAGAAAAAAAAGATATTTACAATCAGCCTCAGCACTGTACTGTATTTTGTGATTCATTGATAAATTCGAGTTAAAAATCTATAGATGAATGGCTAAGCATCAATAATAAAGTAAATCCTTAACCGATACAATGCGTTAGTAACCGGTTAGATAGCTCTCCGAAAAAAATTCTACAAATGACTAACACACGACCCAAAATTTGGCCCCCTGCACCGTTTCTGCACAAATATGATTTTTAAAGTCAGACAGACTTAAAAGCTGAGATGGCTGGCACCACCGGTAATTACTTCGGATGAGACAACAGATCGGTTAATTGCTTTCGTATGAAAATGAGTCTAGGCACATAGAGATTTATATTATAAATTAATGTCTAGAGAACCATACCTTCCAGAAACTCAGTGGTCCTTAACAATTGTTTGCAAATCTTCCAAGATCAGGATAGTAGGTACAGAATCAAAAGTTTCCAAACAAAGGGGCATCGTCAAATATTCTTTCTTAGCTGTTGAAACCGCTTGTGCATGAATGCGTCCCTTGCTCATTCTGAGCTGGTGACTGCAAAATCATTAAATAGTCTGTGGGACGTAAATCAAAATTAAGAGCATGTTTTGATGGTAAAATTGGCGTCTGATATGTCCTGGCGTCACAGTGGTAAGGAAAGAAACAAGTCAATGCTATCACCAATTGTACTTAACCCAGACAAATGGTCCATTGGCCATAAATTTTGCGACGTGGAACCCTGAAACAATACTTTAATAATCCCAGCCAACAAAGCCTAGGCTTAAAGTCGTATTTTGTACTTGGGAGCTGCAGATTTGTTAAATGCACAGATTACAGATACACAATAGAAGAGCCAAAGCAAAAAACTCCGTAAACTCCGTATCTTCAGGGTCCTGGATATGCTCATTGTATTTGAGGTGCATCTGCAACGCTACCATTTCCCTTACATTGCGGGACCCGAAATTTGTTTCGGATCCTTCAAATCAAGTGCAGTTAGATTCGGTTAGTCCTGTGACTTCCTGGGGATCCTAGGATAATAAATAGATATCTATTTATCAACAGGGAAGATTTTCAAGAGCAGAGTAAAGTTCCATTACCATACCGGGTTCAGGGTGGCGGTCCATAAAATTGGAAGAGGCTTGGGGGCAACTTTACATTCATTGTCAGTTTCAGTTACAATTCTATGTAATTCGTCCCAATGAAAGTCAGCCCATTATGGACAATCTAACGGTTTGTTTTGCATTGGAAAGGCAGAAGGGGAATGCATCACTGGTCCTTTCACCACAAAACGTGCCGAATGAGAATAAATTTTTTGCTCTTTAACTTTATGTTTCCACAATTTGTAAAGCTGCATTACTCTGTATGGTGTACTAGTACTTACAACTAGAAAAAAATTTATTTGGCAGTCTAAAGTCAAAATGAATAGGCTATATTTAGTTTTCTGTTGCTAGAAAATTCAGGGCCTAAAAAATTCGATGGCAGCTCTAATAATCTACATATCAATGCCTCTATTGTCTGCATTGCAATGTAACTGAACATTACGGATGTTATTCAATTTTAAGATTTTCTGACGGTTAAAGAGGCAGGAATATCTTCATGTTGTTTGCACGACTCTAAAATCTTCTTAACTTGTTCTTATTGTTGCGCAGTACCAATGTTAAATTAAAATGGTCTTCACGAGTGCTTCTCGCTTTTTGTTGTTTACCCATGAGCAGCATCTGCAGCATATACATTTTTTAATCAATCGTTGTTCCAAATTCATTGGCGAAGTAAAATATAAAATAAATCAATAAATTATTATTGAATTACAATTATACAATAAACTAATTTACATACATTGCAATTCGAAACAATGAAAGATTTAAAAAATCTATTAAGCTTGATTTTGAACTTCTTGCTGACTGGTTTGTGTTTACACTTTCTAGGAGATGATTTTTCTATAAAAATAAATAATTATTCAACGCGGAAGTTAACTAGAGCACTTAGACATAAGCACTTAGACATAAGTTAGACAGTATTTCAAACTGTAAATATCAACTTCTGACAAATTAAAGTTTTCTCCTACAATTAAAGACAGACGATGAGAAATAAAAATTAATCGCAATTATTTTTTCTGTCATTGATTATTCAATTTGAAAATGTTTCACCATTTACAAAATAATTTAAAACATATTGATTGAATCTAATCCAGTTACTACATATCAAGCAACTTTGATTCATCAATCACCCAGTTCCATATCAAGACGCAAGACCTCAGCAGAAAAGAATCAAGGAATGAATACTGCTGAGGATGGAATCTACATATGCTGACACAATAATTCATGTAAAAAATATGACCACGAGAAGTGGTTTGTACAAATGTCGTTACGCATTCATGAAGTATAAATTACGGAACGGATGGGAGAGTGGTAGAAGATGCATTTTCACGGATCATTAGACGCCCGAGCAATGCTGTCGTGCCTGTTGTTGGTTTATGTGCCGAAAAAAGCGACGAGGGTAGCCGCAGGGATCCAACTCATCATCACCAAACAACAACCAATTGTAATATATCCGAATTATTCCATCTGCGTAATCCACTATATCCCAACCTCCCATATAGACTCAATTGGAATTGAAGACTGTGTGAGACCGTGTATCCCATAAATGAGTCCTTGTATGAAAGTTGTGCATGCTCTTCATATTAATCTGGAATTGGAGAGGAAATAAAGTGAAACGGCTCTGTACGGAGAGCATGGAGATGGAGCAGTCAGGATTATCATGATTAGTCGATTTCATAGGATATAAATTCTCATTACTCCTGCATCAATTTAGTCAAAAAATTTCAATGTTTTCCATTCCCTGACTGAATATTAAAAGATATTGCTACTATCACTTCATTCAACCCTTGATTAAGAATCCCTAGTCAGTAATCTTTATAATATTACTAGTCCACATGTCGTCGTATAGGACTGCTAGTTGGGCAATTGTTTTGAGATTAAATGAAATATTTTGGGATGTCTAAAACAAATAAAATACCATTTTTAAACCATCATTTGTGTAACTTTTTTTAGAGTGAGAACAAATATTTATGAGAAAGTATTAACTAATAAAAAATCCATAGATCTTTGTTGCTGATTAATCTATGATTTAAAAACAATGCATTGAGCATTGAATGTGAAAAAACATTTGGATTTAAATAACAATTTATTTTGTACAGGTTCAAATCTTAATTACTAACTTCCAGTGCAGTAGCTAATGGTGTTTGGTTTAGAGTGCAATTACTTCATCCCTGGGGGGAAATGTTTACAAGCGGGCAAACCCAGTTCAGTTATCATCTGCTTCCTACACTGTGCAATGACATAGTTAACGATCTATTATGTTTCATTTTATCAATAGCCGAATCAATTTCGGAGTAGGAAGGCAAAAATGAAGAATTCGGCTGTTATAGCATTTGATTATTTGTTAGTAAAGAATGAAAACTAAATAATTTTTGAAGAGTGTATATGCAGAAAGAACATTCCATCGTTCCACGAGATAAAAATACAAAACACTTAAGAAAAAGTTATCCGATGACTACATGCAGTTTTACATGCTTCCAGTATCACACTTCAAAGACGCAATAACCCACTTTGTTAATTTATGTGGCAAAACGAAAATAATTAGCTTAGGCATAAAAGAAGGAAAGAATTGTGTATTCCTTAGAGTTTTCGACCCATTTAAGACTTCAATCAAAGTTGAAGACTGATGACACATGTCTCACTGGAGCCAACCATCTCGACGGTTTCTTGTCTTAAGCTCAAAAGACGTTGAATAAGGATCAACCAGGTTGAGGATGAAATGATGAGCTTCAGTCTGTTTTACCTGATGATGATGAGCGGAGCGATGCATATGATTCTGAACGGCACGCAAGGACCGTTCCCTACATGTCAGTCCCTTTTCTATATTTTCACAACAAATGAATCTTAAGATGAAGGGAGACTTGCTGACTGACTGGATGGCATGAGGATGAGGAGCTCATGTTAGTTTTTAAAACTGGGGAGACTTGCCCTTGATATCGTTCCATGTAAAAGTATATAGGATCTCATATACTGTGTTTAGGGAAACTAGATTTCATTTAGATACTTCAAGTGCATCAATTAAGGGCTCTTCAGAAATGTTCTGTATTACCTCAGATCTCTCAGAAAAAGTTACCCACACATTTCCCTAGCACTTGGTTTAACATCACATAGGCAATGCTAGGATGCTGTGTATCTTAAGTACCAATAAACTATAAGGTTAGATGTATTGAGAAGAGTTAGAAACGGAGGAACTCATTACATTTTGCTGGCGCCAGTAGCAGGACTCAAAAAATTAAACATTCGTACAAATGATTTTTGAGGGACTTGGACGCCCCTCTTTTCACGGAGGATGGTCCTAGGGCTGGACGAATAACCAAAGTCACGCTGCTAATGAAGTCCAACTAATCTCTTCAAGATTTATTACTTCTCTCAACACCCATTTGCTGTTTTGCTTATTGATATGCTCGGAATTAATCCTTTCCACCAAAACCCTCGACAGATATAGAACAAGAGATTTTTTAACACCAGCAACGCACAGAATACGTACATCTTAGTAATTATGATCATAGCACATAGCGTCGTCGTTAGAAACTTTTTTTTGGCACAAATCATGTACACCTGGATGTCAACATGTTTTTTTTCTGTGCTGCTGAAGTAGAATATCATTAACCAATACATTTTCAATCATAATGATTTAGATTTTATTTGAAGTCTATTTCAAATTCTGGAGTCTGGAGTCTGGAGTCTAGTCAAATTTTCATTGCCCTGTACAAATAATTTTGGAAGAATATTTTTACACTAGGTTGTTTAAAACCTGACCACACAGTAACAGCTAATCACATTTTCAAGTCATTTTATTAATTAACTAACCAAAGCTTTGAAAGCAGATCAGAAAAGTGCATAGTACGGTGCACATTTTCAAATCACTTTCAGGACGAGTTAATGTATCTCTGTAAAAGCAAACTCAAGAATACAAAAGTCTTAGCCTCAGAGTAAAACTGTAAATAAAGTCTGCATATTGAGTCATTACCTTTGGATCCTTATCTTTGCTTTCTCACTTTACTTTGAAAGGATAAAGACAAAGGGCCGGGGTAAATGATGTGGAAGGAAAACAAAGAATGAAAAAGCCTGGCGTTGACATTATATGCGATTTGAGTCCACGAGTGATTTCCAGCTTCCAACTGCTCGGAAAGACAAAAGCGGAGCTCGAGATAATTTTAATTTGGAAAAAGTCAGAAGAATGACATGCAGCGTTTGTAGTAAAAAGAAAGATGAAACAGAGATAATGGGGACGAGTCAAATTTTATGTGCCCCACGAGCTGAAGTCTAATTAGGTGGATAGCAAAGGTCTTAAATATCACACATGGATTCACCAAAGCAGAAGTGAGGAGCACTAATTAGTCATCCGATGCTAAGCCCTTATGTACACTCTATAGTGCGACTCGTTATGAGACGAGGGCAATAAAGTAAAGATACTCTGACCTAGAAGAAGCCAGTGACAAAAGTGACTCCAGCTACGACACCCTTGATCTTTCCCCCTTGGAAATTGTTGAAAAAGGCAGAAGTCGTTAATGGCATCAAGTTCACCCCAAATCACCCTCCTTTATCTACATCTCTTACTTGCGGACTGTAGTAGAGTTGTTAAAGTTAAAATACTCATCTTCAGAATCAGTCACCCATAGCAAAAACCTTATACACAGCCTGACAAACTATATACATCCAATATATTATTTCTAACTAGCTATACATGCCCTTGGCAAACCAAAGTTTGTCCACAGGGAGAACACACTTCATGAATCGTATTTCGATTACCCTCCCGAGTCGCCTTTCAAATGCCTCGAATTTCTCGCATAATTTCCTTTCCTATTAGCCATCCCCATGCAGAAGCACACGGCCTTCAAACGGAGCACTCAATATTTTAACCTCTCAGCTTTGCAACCGTCTACAGTCATCATAAAGAAGGTAAATAATAAAATGTAACTGTCCTACAAGAAGCTGGGGTTTTATTTTTTGTAAAATGTATTTTTTACGCAATGATGTAAATAGATGAAAGTCTGAGCTCATAACCTGTGTTGTAGAGTAAAGGATTGAGTATGATCTGAGAATTGGACGCTGATGATACAATGGCAGCTGTAGCTAATGAGGGATTCTGTTGATTACTTCTTGAGCTTAGTAATATATTAGTATTGTGGAAGGACGAGCCGGAAGAAGACAAAGACAAAGGTGAGAAGAAAGCAATAGTTTAAGGAAGTCATGTAAAGGGGTGGACACTGGTGCTGCCCAATATGGATAACTACTGTATCAGAGGTCAGGAATATGTCGATAGAGAAGAAGATTTTGACAGGAAATTTTGAAAAATTGATCTGCTCGGAAGGGGGTTTTTAGTAACCTGCTGCGAGGAGTGAGCTTCCATGTAATATTTATCTATTTATCATCTTTTACCAACTCAGTTTGGGAACCACCCCTTTCATTTCTTGTGGGAGGTTCCCAATTCTAAATAAATTTCTTCCTTTTTATCAAATTCGGATTGGAAATTATTACCTCCTTATTGGAAACTGGCTCCTTCTTCCCCATAACATGCATCCTTCACAGATTTTCAAATTATAAATAAAAACAACACTCGGAAATGGAAACAAGATACACGTATGCCGCGCTTGAAAACCGTCCACTAAAATCTAAAGGCTATTAAAAATACCCTGTTTCTGACAATCTCCATTAATTCTGGTGAAAAAAAATATGAGTTGTGTTTGTGTGTATGCAAGTAGATTTTTTATTCTAGGTCCTTAAATTAGAGTGAATGCATTAATGCCATTGTGATATTCAGTTGTATGTTTTCAACAACGCTTTTAAACACACCTTTTTCTATTTCCATGAGAAACTAACGGCTATCATCCCTGCCCATCTTTTTTTCAAATTCAGATAAAAATTATTGCGTATAAGAATAGTAAACGATAGGAAACTCTGCTTTCAAATATCATATAGAATGTTATAATGTTATTACAAAATATACTTAAATGACAGCAGCTACCATGTTTCAAATTTTAAAACAAAAGGGATTTTTATTTAAATTCATTTTGTATTAAAATAAAATTCTCAAACTGTATCCCATGAAACTGCTTTTATGGAAACCTCTTACCCAAGGTTTTATACTTATTTTGTACAATAGTTCATTCTGGAAAGTCAAGGTAAGGTTTTGCATGATAAAGTTTTTCCTGTGCCATTCTTTTCATGACATGCAGACTTGGCAGTTACCACCTATATAAAAATTAATTTTTTCCTAATTAAAGTCATCCTTTCCACATTTTTATGTTAAACATCAATTTTCTACAGGAAGAAACGCAATACTGTATCATTAAATTATGAAGTAACATGCGAACTTAACTAACCTGCAATAAACACCACAACAAGTTATAAAACCCATTTGATAACAAAATGAGTGCAAAAACGGGTAAATTGGATAATTAATTTTAATTGCTTTAAATGAATCCTCGATAAATAATTTTATAAATGGAATGAGAATTAGGTAGGAATTTGCGTGTGCAGTTACATGCTGGAGTTTTCCCAACACCCAATTCTATTAAAAAATTTATTTGTTTTGTTTTTGCATTTTTAAATTTGCGTTGACATCACTGCATACAAAAACTTGGATATTGACATGAAATCTGCGTGGATTTAATTATTATGGAAACCCATTTAATTATAACATCCTCCCTCGTGATAAATTTCTCTGTATGGTTTTGCCTTCAAAACTTCAACAATAACAATCACAGTATGACTGGTGTTACTTTCATCAATCAGGTTTCCATAAAACATAATATTAAACACCTAGATCCTCATAAACTGAGGCAATTCTCATCAATTAAACATCATAGATATTACCTATATCAAATCAGTGATAGCTAAACATGTAATAATCAGATGACTGATCAGAGGATTATCTTTCAGAAATATCGGTTACCATTAAACCACTGTCCAAACTTTTAAACTCGGACCTCGAAAGGTGCAATAGGGTACTGGAAAATAATAAAGAATCAAGGGGGTGTGACGAGGGAGTTCTAAGAAAATGACTTCATAGACAAGAGGATGGGAAAATAAATATGATTTAAGGGATGACATGGATGATTTAGTTAGACCACAGTCCAAGTTCAAAGAAAGTCGGGAACATAACCAGCCTTCGGGTTAGCACCAAAGACTTTAAAGCACGACCACGTTACCCATAATAACTTAAAAGGCTAATCTTGGAGATGGCAAAATTACGTTAAAATAGAAATAATAACCAAAGGCTACTCAAGATGAGCCATTTTTAGAAAGAAGGACGTAAAACGGAGCCGGTTGTCTGTCGGCTTTAAATGGGTAAACAGTAAAGGTTAAAAAAGGTGAGTCAGTTTATTGTGTTCCTTATTACCTCAAGTTAAATAGGGTGATCGTTTGGTGTGGGTGAATTGACTATTTGGATACATCCCCATGTGAGAATATTGGTATAGGTTATGTAGTAACATCAACAGAGGCAACCGGCATATTGGCATCATTTCCTATAATGTCTGACTGTGGGAAGCGCGGGTGCCGACCTAGTCTAATGCACTTTCCAATGACCATCGCATGATTGGAAAGGTGTATCCTAAAGTAATAATTATACAAGAACATGTAATTCTACTCCAGGACTATTTGCAATCATGTGATTTAGCTTTTCCATTGCAGACGGTGAAAAACAAGGTAGCTACAAATTGTAGCCTATTGTCTTCTCAAACCTCTGTTATTTTATAAATCCCGTTCAGCTTTATCAAATTAACTGATTGATAATTGATCAATATCAAAAAGGCTACAATGGAGTTGAAACTGTATGTAGTAAGGGGCTCATCGGTTCCACTAATAATTAGAACCAAGAAAGAGCAACAGAAATGCGTATTCATCCATGTCAAATGCAATACTCTGTCGTCGTGCTAAAGGAGTTTAAATAAATATTGGAATTCTATATAATATTAGTATTACAGTTCGTTCTACTAACAAGTATTAGATAATAAAGTATACAAGTAAAAGTCACTCATAAGCGGTGGAGATCAAACGAGAAAAAGTATAAAAACTGAAAAGTGAAGCGGTCAGTTTTAGAAAGAAATTGTTCAAGAGAATACGAGGGAAAAGGAGGCGTGGTTGAGGCTTCAATGGCTTAAGACGAGTTGGAAAAGTCAAGAAATTTTCTAAGAAATAAATGCATCTCGATCTGAGCCTTTTGGCGTCGGCGTCCCCCATCAAACTTACACACGACGAAAAAGTCTAGCTCTATAATAGCATCTTCTCAAGTTAAGAGATCTTTCTCAAACAGAGATCCTTATTGAACTGAAACACTGATTGTAACTTGACGTCAACTCTAGCCTTTCAAACTTTTCTCTCGGGATATGACTCCAGTATCGAGCCCTTTCTATAACAAATACAAGAGCAAAAAAGTAACGCACTCTGAACCAATGGGATTTACGAACACTAAATAGAATCGCAAGAATCAAGAATTGACCGAAATTATCAAAGAACACCTTGTTTGAAGAATATGGAATATAAATTTTATTATAAAAACCAGGGTGTACTCATGATCAATAGGATTAACATGATATCATACAAGAAACCACACGGGGTTTTCATGCTTCCCGAGTATTCAAAAATATTGTATAAATAGCCATAGGAAAGCCGTAGAGTACAAAAGCGTAACACAACAATGACATTTAAAAAGAGATGAACGATTATTACCTTCCTTAAAGGTAACTATGTACTGCTGCTACTACTAAAAACTACAGAAGACTAACTTGGCTTGTTTTCACAAGTGGAGATAGGATCCCGCGGCGAAGATCCATAAAAATACCAATAATACCTAATAAACTTTCGGCCGTCACAGCGTGTTTGAAAAAGGTGTTGATTGTAGTTTGTACATAGTTTCTACAACGTCATTTGTACCTTGAGGTTTTTTACAATGTTGATTTTATCATCATTCACTCAAGTTGTCGGTGAATCTGTAGACTCCAGCTCCAACAGAGAGAACTCTACCACTCCAGACTTAGTTCGTGTACACGGATTACTTTCATTCCGATTGTGTATGACCACTCCATACTTTGAATAAGTCTCCTGTTTCAAAATATATAATATCTTGTCTTTAAATCACACTTCATTTTCCTGCTTCGATACTCTGTCTTGGACAAGGGAATTTAGTCAATATAATTCAATTGAATGATGACGACTGACTCCTTTATGAATTCAATTCATTCCAATTCCGTCGCTCTCAAATCAGTTTTCGAATTCTTCTCTAAGAATCGATTCCATTAAAAAAAATCTTTCTTCGAGTCTCTCAAGAGCTTTCTTCTTATCAACACTGTCTCGTCTAAAATGAAAGGTCGAGGAGTTAAAAGGATTAGAAATCTGTGCCAGACAATGGCACACGTCAACCCAAATCAGACTATGAAGAAATTCTATAATTCTGTTACCCCAACCCTTCTCTCTCAGAGCTTATTCAGAGATAAGACAAATAGCTATTTAGAAATTAAATGTCATTAACAATCATTGTGTTAGGATGGATTTATTTCGACGAGAAAATCTATACAGTGATGCAAAGTAATTGTAAAACTGTAAGATAAAATATGCTCCTATATGAACTTTTTGCCTCCAACTCCTTTAGAAATGAATTTCTGAGCTGAGCTTTTTAATGACAATCTGATCATTGATTTTCAGTTGCTTAGAATTATAGAAATGATAATGTTAAAGCCTCGTCTACCCATGCAAATAAACATTCTCTAATGAGCTTCTATCAGTCATAGCAATTAAGTTGGATTAGTATAAAGAGCTTAATATTGAAGTCATTAGTACTTGAGTTTTAATCAGACCAGCTATCTTAAAACCCAATGTGAATGCATAATTGAGAAGCATTGTTGTGTATTTATATTCTTCAAAGAATGGGAAATAATTTGTCAAAATTAATCGTTCTATTTCTACTCATCAGATGTAATCCATTCCCATTTATTCTTAAAAGAGAAATCACTTGATCAACTGCATTCATTACAAAATCATTTTTCATTTCAAACAAACCTCTACGGGTATACACGAAAATTCCAAATTGAAAGCGTCTAACATGTAATGTACTATATCATTAGGAAAGATCATTTTCAAAGATTTTAGATTGAATGGATTGATGATTGATAGAAATTAGCATTCTACTAGAAGGTGCAAAAATTGTGAGTTTACAACAACGGAGAACGGAGATAGGAAAGCTTATATAGCCTTTCTTTCAGACCAACTCAAAAGTTCCGATTCCTTTGAACTGAATTGTTCAGAATATTTCAATGCAGAACAACAGAGCTCGGAAGTTTTAGATTCCAACTTAGTCCGCATAGAAAATCCATAAAACTAACACTTCAGTAACGCCGACGACGTTCCATTTAACATTACATAATTCAATTTCTCCAAAGTAATTCGAGGTGCTGGGTGTCTGATGTATACAAGGATGAAAACACAACACGTGTTTCCTATTCTTTACTCCAGTAAAGAAGAAGCATTGATACTCGCCGTCTTGAATAAAGGGGCGAGAATTTGGGATGGAACTTCAGAAACTACCGAATTCTTGTTATCATTGTATTTGTATATTTTGCAAGAGGTCGAATGTAGTGTTATAAATGAACTGAGCGTATCCTTTTTTGTCACTTCCGGCTGTCTCGTTGTTCAGCGTTATTGAGTTTAATGTCAGGTAAGTACCTACCAGGGCAAGATCCGCTTTGCCAGTACCCGACATAATAGTCTACTCCTCGTTTAATATTGAATTTCTGAAGGAACAAAATATTTTAACAAGCATGTAAGCAACAAGGCGACACCCGGGTGTCATGTATTCACTCGTGCCATAATCACACTGCCTTTGGGCGTTGCGTCCAAACTAGCCTTGTTGTTTGTGTCAGGAAAAAGGTATCGTTTTTCACATATACAATCATCCCAGACTCCAAGATCTTAATTTAATACAAAGTGGTAGTAGTAGCTCCCATTTAAATAAGTGGCTGCCCATATGTAGGAAATACTGAACATATTTTAACACAGGACTTGTGACAGTATTGAACATCCCAACCTGCCTATGACACTATTGATGAACGTCAAAACACAAGAGGTTGTGTCTGTTACTCTATTTCTTCTCTGTCCTCTGCAGACGTGATGGACATTGACCAGTTATGCTTATAAATTCTGCATGGTAGGACATGGTAGCATTATTTATTTAAAAAAATTAAAATTATGATTGACGACGTGCACTATTAGGCATCGTCAATATCGCAATCGATCTAAAAGAATTAAAAGAGGGAGTCCATAGGTTGTTATAATTTGTTAAAACCTCGTTTAGTAGTAATGTTTATACCTATCCCTGGATAATTTGTCATGTTTTATTTTGTGTAGAGTAAGTACGATATCAGTTGTATGTGAGCCAGAACCGGGTTGGTTTTAGATCCATGTTGCTACCTAGAATTAGGCCGATCGTAAACTTTAAACATGGGTTCCTATTAGAATTAAAGCGTAAATGTGTAAAATTATTTTGTGCTGTGATTCATTTATAAACTCGGGGTGACCCTCGTCATTGGTTTTTTTGTATTGTGAATCTAGCTTTTACTAGCATTATAATATGGCGTATGTTATCAAAGTTATGATTGTGTTCTCGCCCATTTAAATCTAGGGATGGTTAACGCCTTTTACTATTCAGGGCATAGCTTTCTTTAGATTTTTACGTTAGTTCCCTTGCCCCATGGAATAATAATTCATCAGGCACATGGTACAAAATCTCTATTGTGCTTCGACGAGCATCAGGTCCGACATCGGATTATATAGTCGGTAGTTGATGTATTTGTAGTTTGTGCCCTGCCCTACAACTCATTATCTTATTGCACGTCCCATTTCATTCAAATTGCCCGAGTCAGTGAGGCTTGCGTTGCGACAGAAAGTTTCCAAGCTTGTCAGCAATAGCAGATGCTACCACAACAGAATCCAATAAATCTCACGTATCTCAAGGTGTCGTATACGGTATGTGGATTCTGACGTAAAAAGAAGATAACCTTCCTATTTTATTAGTACTAAATTCAAGCTTAGATTTTGATTGTGGTTTTCGAAAAAATATTGTATCCATTTTGAAACTTCGTTTACAATTTCAAGTCATTTAAACAGCTTGTATGAATGAGCCAAGTGGTTCTAGTTTGGGATTGAGTAAAATTTATATTAGATAAATCTACACATTTTCATCTTCTACAAGTTATTGCCAGTGATTTGTTCCAAATACTTCGGTTCTTTTATGAATCTAGCGATATCTTGTTGAATACTCTAAAACCATAAAGCACGAGTCGGGCAGATTTTATGGGACCTTTGCGTAAAATGGCACAATAGAAAACAACTACATTCATAATGCACGCTTTCTTTCAAAGGTCCCTATGATACAAATTTTATGAGTAATTTAACATTTTTCCAGTCGTGAGAGTCCCTTTCAATACATTGTAACTTACAAACCATAATGCCGCAAGTCGAACCAAAAATCTGTTATTTCCTCGCAGCTTCTGGATTGCCGCTACATTTTTTGCATGAATAACATTTGAATTGATTTGAATTCAACCAACCAAAAAGATACTTGGTGATTTCCCGTTGAGCTTCAATCTAATTACATACAAAATTGTATTCTTTGGTGAATGAATTACACGCCGTTTTCCTTGTCCTTTCCCTTACAGACTTTAGTGAAATGAAATAGCCACCAAACCCAGGCCAACCTAACTCTACCTATCAACTCGAGTTTACTAAGCACCTCATGCATAATCACAATTCTTTTGACATTTGGAATTGAGGTGAAACGAAGTCCCATTCATTCCATGCATTCGTTCGATCAATGATTTTGGGTATTTAGGTAAGAATTACGGTCTCAGTGTACCAAGCTTCAGTCAGAATCTATAGGGTGTGTGATTCTATTCACATTTGGGAATGGCAAACCCAATATTAAACTGACTAATTCAGTAGATTAATTCCAAATCACTGAGAATCGGAAAATATTCCACCCAGTTAAGCCAGCCCGTCCCCTAACGACTCAATGAACTAATGAAGTAAATTCAATCAATCTGATTTATGAAGTAGCGCTTTAAGTACTTAAGTAGATTTTACTGCATAACCCCGGTGGAGTTCTTACTCGGGGACTTTTTGATTTGACAAATTGGCTGCATCTTTGAAAATAAAGTGTGATATTTATGTGACATCGGTCAATAATTTTTCTTGATATGGAAATAATTTTCTGATGATAAATTATGTTTGAATTATATTTCGTTAAAGTAGAAAGTGGATTTTGCTATGAATTGTTAAGTACTGCGAAAAAAATTAACTTTAAAAAAAACAGTAATCTTGATCTCGACAAAAGATGAGCGATTTTTCACTAAAAATGTATCGATTAGAGATTTCCCAAACATTTTTCTTCCGAGAAATATACGCAAGTGAACACGTTTCACATCAATTGCAGCACGGAAAAAGAAAATTGTAATTAATATTTAATGCATTCAAGACGATTGTTCTTGCAGATCTCCTTCAAAGAATGCAAATACCATCAACCATGCATAAAATAAGTACCAGCTCTACTGACAAAATCCAAAATCAATACACCAAAGTGTATCAATTTCCATGTGATATCTCCTGATCTAGAAGTACATGTATAATCATGAGATAAATAATTGCACACAACATTATAAAGCAAGAATAACACTTTTATCTTGAGCTGATTATTCATTCATTCCATGCGTTACCCCAGTGGCACTTGGCATGCAAAGGGAATAATCCATTGGTAATAGCTGTAATAATGTATTTAATCATACCATAGGGAGACAGCTTAAACTATCCTTATGTAAACGGTTATGTGAGATAAATTGCTGAAAAGTTTGAAATATATAAGACACACAAAAAACCGAGCCACAAACTTCCGTTCCATTTCCCTTATGTTCTACCGTATTCCTAATAATCCTATTGTATTCCAAAATAAAATTCAGACTCATCAAAAATCGTTCTAACACATATGGACAGGACCGGGTACTCAAGTCAGTTCTCCACATTTATTTTTTCAATAACACCATCAACATAATTTCAAAAAGAGCTGGGGATAAAAATTGTTCCTAAAAATATAAATCCTACTACTACGTATGATGTACCCACGCAAAAGCTCCGTTTGTGTTCATGTCCCGGTCCAGACCAACTGAAAATAAAATACGATTATGATACATTTCTAACTCGCATGAGGCTCTAAGCTTCAGTTCAGAGACTGTATACTTCATAATTACATTATTAAATTGACCTTACCTTGATCCTTGATAAATCAAAGTCTCTTTCCTCCATGCATTTGTCCTCTGACTTATGCATAATTTTTAGAGTATCTACTATCTAGAAATGAACGCAATCTTCACAATGCCCCAAATCCTGTAATCCTCAACTTGTGTAAACTGTAAATATGTGTCAACTCTGAACAATAATACATTTACAAATTTTTAGTGTTCTAATGAGTAAAAAATATTTCTTATTGGAAGTCCATCCATATTCAAAGGTACTACTAAAGCTTCTTTGAATTTTTAAAGGACGAGGATAACCCTCCAAAACCTTCCTAACTGGCTATCAAATCCCACCACTATCAACATTGGAAGAATCCATAATAAAAAACCCACTATACTTGTCTCTCGAGGATTATAGAACTTACAAGTGACAAACATATCCCTTAAATTATGCAAACACTAAAACCATAAAAAAATGAAGTACTAAGCCAATTTTGTAAATAAAACTGCTATGAACTTTTTTTAAAGTGCGAGGGACATGGGTCGCTAAAATTACATTAGATTGAGATCAAATCCTTTGATGGAATTGTTAGAATGGACTTCGATTGGATTCACTGCCCTTACTTCCGTCTACGAACACATATTTTGAGCTTAAAACTTACATGTTAGAAGTTTAACTTCTTTAACTTAAGAAGTCGGTGTAGAATAGGAAGAGCAGCAGTGCTCCCTAGCCCAAAAGCTGCAAATGACTTTAATGTAATCCTCGTGATTTCCACCCGGGAAATTCAACTCTCCCCAACTTCCACATGCAGCTAAATATTTCAACAATTCCTAATCAGTTTTGAAATCAATTCAAAATCATTTGAGAGTTTGTGTTTCGAAAGGAGGTGATAGTGGAAGTTGAACCCAGGGACGTATTGAGAGGTGTACAATTTCCAAAACTCCCAGTCCGCACTGAATAAATAGAGAAGAATGGGGCCAAAGAAGGAACAGCCGGAGAAACAAGTTCTGCTAGGCCGGGTGGGCACAAATCTTAAAGTGGGCATCGTGGGGCTCCCCAACGTGGGCAAATCAACTTTCTTCAATGTACTTACGAAAAGTGCTATCCCTGCGGAGAACTTTCCCTTCTGCACTATCGATCCTAATGAAAATAAGTCCAGTTCATTTTATTTTTGAAGCTGTAAAAATATGTCATGAAATGTTTATTTTATCATCTGTCTCACAAGTCACAAGTCACAAGTTTGTGAGATTAGTTCGGTGTTCGGTTCCATTCTCAGTAGAATGCCAGTCTCTATGCATATGCTCTTGCTGTAATTCAATTGTTAAGAAATTTATGAGCATTCATTGTAGATCTTAAAATTGTAATCAAAACAAGAGAGAAGAATGAAAAATGGGGAATTGGGGAAATGTTGCTAATTGTTTTTCATATAACAAATTCATCAACAAGCTTGAAGAAAGTAAATGAGAGAATTGCTAAATTTGCAAAGAGGTGTGGATTTGGAGAATTCGATTAAATTACATGTTAGACTTTGTTCTTTGTTTGGTTTACTCCATTTCCGGCTTTATATGCAAATGCCTTCAATAATCTGCATATCAAATCCGTGTCAAATCCCATTGAAATGAATATGATAAAATATTTGTGACATGTTACTTTGTTACGGATTTTTAATCCTCAATGTACTCAATAAAATAACACTACTTGGATCCTAGATCTTTAAGACTGAACATCTTTTCTAGACTATACTTCCAGGTTAGGTTGAAGTCTACAAACTTTCTATTTGAATCAAATATCAAATAGAAACTTTAAATTAGCATTCTAGACCTGTCCATCTCATCTTCAGTCTGTTAGTTATGAACACATGCCGAACCCCTTACCATATGCATACTTAACCTAGTATATAGTCGTTGCAATTTAGAAGACTAAAAAATTATTCGTCATCCAGTGTTGATAGAGTTACAGTAGTTAGTTGGATACAATTATTTGATATGCAGATGCTAACATATAGCGTTATTTGTATTTTTACGTAGGGTAGCAGTCCCGGATGAACGGTTTGAATACCTCTGTGAATTCCACAAGCCGGCAAGGTAAGTTATCCATATTATTTAATAGTCTAGCAAACTTAATTACTTTTCTATTTAAACATAATCATTTCCACCCCCGCGGAACCCGGTATATTAAATTCGTGAATCGTGAGCCCATATCCGTAGAATGTAAAACAGTCCGGCTAAGCTATTTAAGTTACTCCTCAGTCCTCAACACCTACTGACGGTTCGAAGTTTGAAGAATTGCAGATTACAAATGTCCCTCATATTTAGGTAGAGTATCGCAATTTCGTCAGCATATGGTATGTTTGTATATTATGTCGAATCTAATTTATCATTCCTGGATCTAAAATCGAAATAATATGTCATCGTCCCAAATAATTAGTGGTTCCTTTCGGCAGGTTGGATCGAATTCCATCTTTTGTGTTTCATCGTCTTATTGAATCATTTAGATTATAGTGTAGTTTAATAGCAAGATTGTCATCTGGCGAACTAAGGGGTGGTTCTCGGACATAATGAGCTCTTTCGTCTTGCCTTACATATTCATTTGAAATCATGAGGAGGCTCATATATTCTGTCGGACGGTATGTTAGAGGTTAATAGAATGAGATAATAGACACGCTACCTGTGTGGCATTGTTATTATGCGGATTCCGGCTTCATCGTCATTATCATCATCACTGTCCCAACCTCCCTTAATTCTTTCGCTCCCATCTATTTACATGCAAAGTGGCGAAATTGCACCTTTTTCTACACTTAGTGGCTTCTGCTGTTCTTTCATTATATTCCAAACTTAACTATTAGTTTTGCCTTTTGCAGTGTGCAAGTAAATGTATTTCTTGTTCCCAAATCGTATCATAATACACGAAGCGTTTCATTGAAATCTCCTCGCGTGATGTACTATTAACGTGCTTGCTAAAGAAATTCTCCTTAATTTGGCTCGCTTCGTACTATAATACCCGGTATTTATCTACTTTGAGACCTTATTTTTAGCAGTGTTTGCCTTGGTGTAATTTTACAAAATATGAAAATAATATATCCTGTATAAGACGCCAGCCAGCCGTTACAAATGTTCTTGGTACTGATTAGAGATTTACATTTTCTACCAGTCACAACTACAGGGAACCACTAGAGACGGAGGTGAAAGGTGGGTGGGTGGTAGTGGTTGCAATGCTTGGTGGGTTGAAACGGATTTTAACTAGTTTGTTGGTTGGTGCCAACTTCAGAAATATTGTAGTCGTTTGGCAATAATCTTAATGTATTTTACAATGAAATATTCAGCAGGGTCTCTCATGCAATCTAGAAATCATTTATTCCCTCTGTGGTAATATTACAGAGATAAAATCAACGGACTTGGTGCCGTCTGGTCTTCTGTATGACTTTCTCAGGAAGAGAAAGGCAATCTTTTGTCCTGGCAGTGTTATTTTAATCAAATATTTGCTTAGCTCTATATCTTTATCGGATACACAACTTTCTAATAGTCCCTAAGACCATAAGAGACTGACGTGAATGGATATGCAGAGTTATAGTTATTTCGGTCGTACATAATCTTTTACAGCACATGCTGACAGCATTCATATTAATTTCTTATGTATAATATTTGCAATACATTTACATGCTTGGTCGACATTTTCAGTATGAACGAAATAATGGCATTAATGGCTATAGAAATTGTCAGCATATTTATTGCAGATTTATGAATATGTTTGGTATTGATGGGATTGTGTTTTTAAGATTCATTAAATGTAGCGTTTAAATACTCAGTTGACAGTGGATGGTGTGCAGTCCGAACTGTCCAGTTTATTATGTATAATGCATACTGGTGGATGTTTGTAGAATTATTATTGGAGCTCATTCATGTTTTTTATTAACAAGTAGTACACACTGTGCGGATGAGGGAGGTAGAAAATAAAAATCTGCCATGGTCGGATTATTTATATATTTTTTATTGGAAACTTTGAGTAATTCAGCATCCTCCTCTTTTCCATGTCTCGAGGGTTGTTTCGCGCATTTTTAGGCATCAGTCTACAGGGGTTTGACGTGCAGCACGAAATCTCCTTCCTCTTTGTTTGTTCGCTCACAACAATACATAATACGAAATGAAATGGATTATTATTAAGAGGTGAGGCTCATTATGGTGATACACATATGACATTATGAATAAGTAGGAACACACATCAATATTTAATGCTCTGCATTATTGTCCAAGAAGAGCTGGCATTCAAACACTCGTTTAGTTCGTGGTTCGTGAGTAGGACTCACAATCAGTAAAAGGGATGCATTGTATTGTATCATTATTATTAGTTCGTTTAAAGGATGTAGGGAAGAAAAAATAGCAATTGTATTTTTATGTACGAAGGAGGTTTTATGATGCGTTTTCTCAGCAAATAATTATCCTTCCGATTTATTTCAATGTACTGTCTGGGCTAGTATCTACACAGCAATCCTCCCATCTATTTGTTAACAGAAAACGCATCAAGAATTTAATATGTATTTTCGGTGATTGTGGGATTGGTAAGATGAATCAAAAGGGATGGTCACTCAAGGGTGAAGGAGTTAAAAATTAGAAAGGGAGTTCCTCACTCTGTGGTCCTTAGCAAATTCCAAGTGCTTCTCCAACAAAACAAGGCATCTGGATTTTGGATTATAAAGCCATTGATCCTTAGTTTGTCTGGTACCTTAGAGTAGATTATTAAGCAGGAAAAAAGGAATTAAAATATCCGAATCCCAGAAGAGCTGAAGATGGAACTAATTCAAAAAGTAGGCTTCAAGTATTTGCGGCCTGAGCAGTCGTCTTGTGGCCACTAATGATAGATGTAATAATATGTAATTTAGTTTTATACCTTGAAGTTGAACTAGAAACGGATTTGAATGTTTTTGTGGCCAAGGGCTGAAGTGCTGGAGTTATGTAAGGTGGCTGAAAAGAAGGGAGTTCATATCTAATCATACGAATTCATGTATTCATGTAATAGTTTGAGGAGTGATGGTGGATGATGATTTTTGATTCGATGATGATAGTTTTACTTTCTCTCCAAGCAATGGAACATCACTTATTATCATAGTTGTTATCATTCAAGTTCAAGGAATGCACCTAGTTTTATAGTGTCTAGTAGACTAAATTGTGGGGTAATCACTACGTGTAGTGATTTGGTTTTACGACTGGTATCACTAATTTGGTTCGAGTGGGCTGATGAGAGGTAGAATAGCTGTTTAAGGGCTCTGTAATTTCATGCTAGTGCATTGCGTAACTCCTTCAGATAATTGGATCTTAGTAATAAAATTTTAATCTGATTATAATCTGCGATTCCTTTTTTTTCATTTGTGTTTTTATTTTGAAAATAGGTGTCTTGTTCGTAGGTGTAAGTTTTAGGCTTAAATGATTGCCTTATCAGAGTTTCAGTTTTTGACTTTAATAGCTGTTGTGGTATCTGTCATTAGTACTATAGTTGTTAAGTTAAGCTCATACAAATGTGTACTGGTACTGGTTAAGCGTTAAAAAACAAGCTAAAGTATCGAGGTAATATTTACTATACGGGTATCTTAGGACAGCAATGCGTACATTTGCTTACACAGCTTGAATTGAAGGTACTATTTATTTAATATAATGATAAATATGATGCTTATATGATAAGAAGTACACCAGATAGTATTTAGAACAATCAATGCGTTCAAGATCGCGTTTTAAAATTTGTTGAGTAAACTTGAGTTGTAATGTAAATGGGCAAGTAATTGTGAAAGGTCGTGTGAGTGGGAGTAATTTAAAAATGTTGTCTGTAGTTAGTTGCAACTTGAAATGCTTATAATTAAAACATGTGGTATTTAATTAAATCATTAATAGACACAGAGCAATGTTTGCATGTTACATTAAAGTTGGCAAAAAAGTTGTATTACTCACTCATCTGCCTCTTTGATGCATCAATTATGAAATGGCAACTGTAGTGTTAAGTCCATCCCACTCATCCGTGTTTCTAAATTCAAAAGCTGCAATTATCGAGTAATACAAAGAGATAGTGTACAATTAAAAGTATTAAAACGTATATGTCCTTAACTGTGAATAGTGTATCTATAAATGATAGGAGATGAGAATTTTCGTCAACCCTCCACTAAATAGTACTTTATGAAAACTTTAAACATTTGCTCTACTTACGCATTATAGTAAAGGTCGTTGGCTCAGATGATGCTGGAATTTAAAGCAATATTAACAGGATTTATTTTTTATTTTTTTTTTATTGATGATATGGTTTAAAACAAATATTCGATTTTGGTAATCAATTTTTTTTTGTTTTATATCTTCCAATTTCAAATATATATCGTGTACTACTGTAATATAAAAGATAGAAAAAATTGAATTTTTGGTAAGAAACCGAAAAGTTACTGTCATGTACAGAGATAAGCTCCTGTCTCAGTGTCTTACCGAAAAACTTAAAGAAACGAGAGCTATGTAAACATATTTATAAAAAATTCATGTAAGTATCGGTTGCACCTAAGCATATAGGCGGATGAATTCCGGTGTGTCCCTTGGTACCATTACACATTAGCTCCTGTCAATGAGTTACCGTATAATTAAAATCAATGGAAACAAGCTCGTTCTATTGACACTGTGACTGCACTGTTGTGGTTGATTGAAAAATATGCAAATGAAAAAGGATTGTCGATTTTTCAAAGAATTGTTGGAGATGTGCAGATCTACAAATATTGAATAATTGAGTTAGAGTCTAGGAATATAGATTTAGTGGAGAATGTAATGATGAAAATGTTTGACACGAAATATCGCGTGTGAGAAGTTGGACGGGTGTGCTAGCTAACACAATTTAGTGATGGGGAGACAGATTTTTTATTTTTCGGGTTTCCGTTGTTGATAACTACGACGGTGAAGAAGCCACTGGGCGAGAAGAACCTGGTTTGAAATTTTATTCAAAAGAATTACCAGTTTTGAATCCTCGTAGAATTGGATTTACTGGACAGGTTGTGGAGTCTGTGCCTTCCATGTTAATGGTACTCATTTAATTACATTTGTACGAAAAAATTGACATGCGAATGAGTTTTTATTCCCCTGTTTTGCATATCAGTCAGCTTGGACAATCTTCATTTCAACAACTGCCGTTCAGTTGATTCTTGAAAAACCTTTTAGTCAAAAATTGGCAAGCCAATTTCATGCTGAGGAAAGCTAAAAAACTAATGGCAGTTTTGGTAGCCTATTCTGATTGTACTTAATGAGGAATTAAGTTAATGTCCGAGGAATTAATGTTAGATTTCTGATTTAATTTTACTACTAATCTTAATGTTAGGTAGGATAAAATCTTATTAGACTTTACCATGATTGTAATTTAGAAGTCATTCAGTTGTACAAGGCTGAGCTGTAGTTTATTTATCATAAACTTACAATATCAGAGAGGACGGTGGAAGGTTATTAATTGAGGGATGCTTCTACTGAAAACTGGATTGCTGGGCAGCTGAACCTAGCACTTAGTGTATCAATACAGAGTTTGTAAATCGACTACAATTTCATACTGCGTCTGTAATTATCATAAACTGCTTTTTACCCGGTTGAAATGGAGGGAAATCTACATAATGGCATGCCTCCTTCTGAATATGGGCTCACTATTCGTTACAGATCAATAAAATGAAATCATGAAAATTGTTTGTAAATGGTACATATGTATAAAAAATAGAGTCTTGATATGAATTACTGATAAACGTCTATTTGAATTTTTGTTACAGCAAGGTACCTGCTTTCCTTAATGTTGTGGATATAGCTGGGTTGGTCAAAGGGGCGTCAGAAGGTCAAGGGTTGGGAAACGCTTTCTTGGCCAACATTCGGGCGTGTGATGCTATATTTCATGTTTGCCGTAAGTACCGAGACTGTCCTAAACTTTTCAGATCGATTTTAAATGAGTTACTTAATGCCTAATGTTCGTAATGATTCTACTTGGTAATTTGGTCTTGAAGATGCTCAACAGAAAACGTGTAAAGATATAGTACGTATGTTTACAGATAATTTCCGTATCATCAGATAAGAGGCTGTAGAGGAAAATGAGTGCTATTAGGAAAGGTCAACTCCGGTAACCTGACTGGAGTCAGGCAGAAGGCATAGCTTACGTCTGGCTGGATGAGCTTAATTTAAACTTCAAACTTTTTTAGTTTGAGGTATGCTGTATCGTCTAGGCTGAGGGTTTGCTCACCACTTGCAGGGAAATCAAGCAATTTTAATGATGATTCATTTTATGAGATATTGCCCGTTTAGTAGATTTTTTCTATCGTGTCTCTTGAGAGAGCTATACTGTTGTTGATTCATCGTATCGCGTAACTGGATAACCAAATCAAATCATCTACATTCTTCATACCCATCATACAGATTTTTTTAGTACATTTTTGATAGCCAATACTTATTTGTTTGGGTCGTGAAAATGTGGGAAGGCGGCGGAGGGTAAACAAAGCATGTAGCCAAGATCGGTGCCAGCAAATCGTTAAAATGCCGTATTCAGTCTCGCGATGCTTTAAATCACCTCTAAAGAGCATGCATAATTGTTAAAACCCATATAAGACTTATTATGAACACCGTTTATGTTTACACTGAAGTCTGAAGTATCTTATGTTATGTCTTAGATATTGGAGTTGATTCAAAGTTTTTAATTCTGCCAAATTATAATAGCTCATAACGGAAATGGTTAGGTTTGCAGAACATTTAATCAATATTTTTTAGCATTGGTTATGTTAAAGCTGTAGGAAATTAAAAAAATGTGTTGAACAAAATCTTGTTCTACTGCCTATTATATTTGAAACAACCTTCATTAATAGTTGGGCTAATTTTTTAGCCCGTTCGTTAGATTTAGGGCTTATAGGGATGCTAGTGTCCGTGTGTCTGTAAACACGATAACTCTCTTCAAATTAACCCGATCGACTTGAAATTTTGCACACATGATCTC